>SJYQ01004396.1:69556-165649 GCA_006410935.1 Redunca redunca
ATGGCTACTCCATTTCTTCTGAGGGATTCCTGCTGGCTGTAGTAGATATAATGGTCATCTGAGTTAAATTCACCCATTCCAGTCCATTTTAGTTTGCTGATGCCTAGAATGTTGACGTTCACCCTTGCCATCTCTTGTTTGACCACTTCCAATTTGCCTTGATTCATGGACCTGACATTCCAGGTTCCTATGCAATATTGCTCTTTACAGCATCGGATCTTGCTTCTATCACCAGTCACATCCACAGCTGGGTATTGTTTTTGCTTTGGCTCCATCCCTTCATTCTTTCTGGAGTTATTTCTCCACTGATATCCAGTAGCATATTGGGCACCTACTGACCTGAGGAGTTCCATTAAGCACAGGCGGCTGCGAGCCAGCTCACTTAACACAGGTGAACTAAGCGCGGCCGAGAGGAGGTACCTCATGTCCGAGGTCAGGTACAGCAGCCTAGAGTGCCAGGCTGCGACGGTGCACGAATGGCCGAGAGGAGCTACCCTGTGTCCGAGGTCAGGGGCGGTGGCTGGGAGGAGCTACCCCACATCTGAGATCAGTGGTGGCCTGGAGGAGACACCCTGTGTGTGAGTTCGGGGCGGTGGCCAGGAGGAGCTACACCGCGTCCGAGGCCAGTGGCGGCCGGGAGGAGACACCCCGTGTCTGAGATCAGGGGCGGCCAGGAGAAGCCACCTCACGCCCAAGGCCAGAGCGGTGACCTTGAGGAGCCACCTGGAGCCCGAAGCCAGGGGCAGCAGCTGGGAGGAGCCACCCACGCCCGAGGCCAGGGCCGGTGTCTGGGAGCAGCAACCTGAGGAGTGGTGGCTGCGCAGGCACAGGAGGGCCTGGAGGAGCCATCCCACGTTGAAGGTCAGGAAGGGTGGCGGTGAGGAGATACCCCTCATCCAAGGTAAGGAGCAGTGGCTGTGCTTTGCTGGAGCAGCGGTGAAGACGTACCCCACACCAAGGTAAGAGAAACCCAAGTAAGATGCTAAGTGTTGCAAGAGGGCATCAGAGGTCAGAGACCCTGAAACCATACTCAGAAAACTAGTCAATCTAATCACACTAGGACCACAACCTTGTCTAACTCAATGAAACCAAGCCATGCCTGTGGGGCAACCCAAGATGGGCAGGTCATGGTGGAGAGGCCTGACAGAATGTGGTTCACTGGAGAAGGGAATGGCAAGCCACTTCAGTTTTCTTGCCTAGAGAACCCCATGAATAGTAAGAACAGTAGGAGTCACCTGAGGATGGGAGATTTCTCACCAGAGAATAACAACAAAAGGATTAACCGTTCAAACTTTTAGTCCCACCCCTTGACCTCCTGGAAGGGGCGGTGCCTAAAACTTGAATCAATTATCAATGGCCAATGATTTAATCAATCATAACTACTTAATGAAACCCTTGTAAAGACTCAAGGATGAATGGCCAAGCTGTCTAAGGCATTGTATTCTGATCGCAGTCTCCTCTGGAGGCGTAGGTTCAAATCCCACTCCTGACAAGCCAGCCTTTGGGCTTCCCTCATAGCTCAGTTGGTAAATCATCTGCCTGCAATGCAGGAGACCCTGGTTCAATTCCTGGGTCAGGAAGATCCCCTGTAGAAAGAAATGGCAACCTACTCCAGTATTCTTGCCTGGAGAATCCAATGGACAGAGGAGCCTGGGGGTTGCAAGAGTCGGACAGGACTAAGCGACAAAACCACCAACCAAAGACTCAAAGGACAGGGTTCAGAGAGCTTCTACATCAGTGAGCATGTGGAGATTGGGGGACGGTGGTGTGCCAGGAGAAGGCAAGGATGCTTTGAGCCCTTTCCCATACCTTGCCCCATGCATCTCCTCCATCTGGGTTTTCCTGAGTTATAGCCTTTGATAATAAGTTGGTGATATAGTAAGTGAAAGGTCTAAGGAAGGTGTTGAAACTCCCATCTATAGTCACAAGCAGCATCTTAAGCAATGGGGGTGGAGAGAGCATTCTTATGAGACTGAATTCCTTAACCTGTGGAATCTGATGCTCTTTCCAAGTACAGAGTATAAGAATTGTGTTGAATTGCCGAACACTCAGTTGGTGTTGGAGAGTTTTGTTCTGGTGTGGAAAACCCTTGTCCCAGATCCCCACACACTGAAGAATTGTTCCCAGAGTTTAGTTACATTGATGTTTATTACATATATATTAATGGGGAGTGTTTTTTGGCTTTCTGGGTATTTGGAATATCTCATATATTAAAACATTTTAAGAAAATAAATGAGTTAAATCAGGAAGCCTTTGACTCAAGAAAGAGGCTTTCCTGGTAGCTCAGCTGGTAAAGAATCCACCTGCAATGCAGGAGACCCTGGTTCCTGGGCCGGGAAAATCCCTTGGAGAAGGGATCCTTCAGTATTCTTGCCTGGAGATTCTTCACTTCAGTATTCTTGCCTGGAGAATCTCATGGACAGAGGAGACTGGTGGGCTACAGTCCATAAAGCGGCAAAGAGTCAGACATGGCTGAGTGACTAAGTACAGCACAGCACAGCAAACTCAAAGAAAGCAGGAAAAAAGAATAAATACAACAGCAGAAATTAATGATGATCAGTTAAACTAAAAGCCAATCCTTCAAAGAGACAATAAATAAAGTCCTGACTACAGTGACCAAGAAAAGTGAGAGGGACTTCTCTGGCAGTCTAGTGGTTAAGACTCTGCACTTCCAATGCAGGGGACCCCGATTCTATCTCTGGTTGGGAAACTAATATCCCACATGCTACAGCCAAAAATTAAAAATTTAAATAAAAAAGAAAAAATAACTACTATAGAACTTTTTTTTTAAAAAGGCTACCAACTTATTTTGCCAGACAAAACTGTCTTCTGGGTTTCCCTAAGACAGAGCCTGAGACACAGGCTTGCATGTAAATAGTTTATTTGGAACAAGATCCCAGGAAACAGAAACGAGAGAGAGAAGGTTGAAACAAAGAAGAAAAGCTGAACTAAGGTTGCTCCATTGACTTGGCTTGTGGGGAGGTATAGACTGAGGACGGATGGCTCAAGGATAAGTAGCATTTTTTCTGGAGTGATGAAAAATGTTCTAAAATGGATTGTGATGGTAGCTGCATGCATGCATGCTCGCTCAGTCATGTCTGACCTTTTGTGGCCCCATGGACTGTGGTCACCAGGCTCCTCTGTCCATGAGATTCTCCAGGCAAGAACACTGGAGTGGGTTGACATTTCCTTCTCCAGAGGATCTTCTCAACCCAGTGGTTGATCTCTGTCTCCTGTGTCTCCTGCATTGGAAGGCAGATTTTTTTACCACTCAGCCACCAGGGGTGATAGTTTCAGTTGACTTTTACAACTGAAATGGTAAACTGTATGTGAATTATGTCGTAATAAAGCTGTTATAAAAGGAAAAGAATTATTTGAAAATTATTTGAATTATTTAAAAATAAGAAAATAAGACCAAAGTAAAATAGAAAAGAAGAAAAAGAAGAAGAATGCAAAGAAGGAGGTGCACAGAAAGTGGGAGAGAAAATGAAAAGGAAGAATAAAATTCTTTGAGGAATTTTCCTGGTTGTCCAGAGGTTAAGACTTCACCTTCCGGTGGAGGGGGGTGCAGGTTCAATCCCTGATCCGGGAGCTCTGATACACATGCCACATGGCACAGCCAGGGGGAAAAAAATTCTTTGAATCAGTAAGAAAACACAAAACTGTTAATTGCCTGTATAAGAAAAGGCAACTCTTCAGACAAACACTAAAAGTTCCTGAACACACCAACATTGAAATATTCTTTCCTAGGCCTAGTAATGGCCCCCAGTGATATCAGGTCCTAATCCCTGGAATTTAATAAATGTCTTATTTGAAGAAGGATTTTTGCATATGTGATTAAATTAAGGATCTTGGGGTGGGGATTTAATCCTGAACTATTCAGGTAGATCTTGAATACAATCACTTATATCACAGAAGGGAGGTTACACATACACACAGGAGAAGGCAATATGAAGACAAAGCAGAGGAGGATGTGAAGACTGACCCTGAAGATTAGAATGATGTAACCACAAATCAAGGAACACCAGCAACCACCAGAAACTGGAAGGCTTGAGGAACTGATCCTTTCACAGGGCCTCTGGAGGGAGAGTAGCCCCGCGCACAGCTTCATCTCCACCCAGTGGTACCAATTGTGTGCTTCTGGCCTCCAGAACCATGAGAATAGATTCCTGTTGTCTTAAGCCATCAAGCTTTTAGAAGTTTGTTACAGCAGCCATGGGAAACTAATGCACAGTCCTATGGAACCCACCAGAAGAAATGAATTAAAAGGTGTAATGAGAAAAATTTCCTCTTCACAAATCAGCAAACACTTTGAGATACTTAGGAACAAATCTCACATTATACAGCATTGACCATGGACTCCCAGATGTGTGCACCCAGGTCTGGCTTCTCTATCAGGAGAAAGTTTCTTTGAGATGGGAGATTGCATCTTTAGTAATGATGTGGCAGAGGCCGGTGTTGAGATTTAGAAATAGACATAGATCCTGTCCTCAAAGCAGGTAGACAGATAATAAGAGTAGAATTCAATAAGTATCTCAATGGTACACCAACAGAGTTCTGTAGGAGTTTGGAAGGGAAGAGGAAAGGCATAGGAGCAACTAGACTTGAAAACAACCTTGAAAAATTAAGCAAGTTTCAGAAAGAAGATAGCATCAGAAGTGGCTCTTCAAGGGACTTCCCTGGTGCTTCCAGTGCAGGCAGGACAGGTTCGATCCCTGGCTGGGGAACTAAGAACTTCCATGCCACAACTAAGCCCATACCCTCAACTAGAGAAGTCTGCGTGCTGCAACAAAGTCTGCTGGCTGCGTGCTGCAACGAAGTCTGCTGGCTGCATCCAGCACAGCCCAAACAATTTTTTTTTAAAAAGAACCGGCTCTTCAAACTTCAGGCCAAGAAGAGGTAGGGGAAGGACCCTGCTGGTCAAGGGAACAGTGAATGCAAAGATAATGAAACATTAGGAAAGCACCTGACGTGTTCGAGGAAGGGTAAAAAGTTCACCTTGATTATTTACACCATAAGTGCTAGTCCATATATATTGCATACTTCATAGGAAAAATGCTAGAGAAGTCAGAAAAAGCCAGATCAGAAAAGAAAATGTGCCTTAAGCCAAACAAAAGGGTTCCTTTCCTTGGTGGAAAGGGAGATAGAGTCTTTGGCTGTGGAGTAGTTTTGATTTTTTTCTAGGTCAACCTGGTGGCTAGTGGTGGCAGATTGGTATCAGGGGCCAGTTAGAAAGCCATGAAGCATCCAGGTAAGAGGTGATGAGACTATGAGGAAAGCAGCAGGGGTGAGGGACAGGGCAATGGGGAGGGTCTGACTGAAAAGGTTTTAAGCACCAAGGACATGGGAACCAACACGACATGGGGGCGGGGCCCTAGAATGGCAGCCCCATGAGGACAGGGAAGTTTGCACATTACTGTATCCTTGGCATTTAAACCAATTCCTGGCACATAGTAAGTGCTCAGAAAACAACCATCTAATGAATATATCACGTATGACTTCAAGTTTCTGGGTTGAAAGATAGATTCAAGGGTGACAAGAATAAGCAAAATCATAAGAGGGAGATCAATTCATGGGCAGAAGTGCAGTGGTTTATTTGAGTCATTGTGGTTTACATGTCTGTGAGTGAAGATGTTGGTGCTGGGCTTCTCAGGTGGCGCCAGTGGCAAAGAACCTGCTTGCCAGTGCGGGAGACAAGAGACATGGATTCATTCCCTGGATCAAGAATATCCCCTGAAGGAGGGCGTGGCAACCCACTCCAGTATTCTTGCCCGAGGAATCCCATGGATAGAGGAGCCTTGCAGGCTATAGTTCATAGGGTCTCAATGAGTCAGACATGATTCAACTTCACACACACACAGAGGAATGGAGATATGAGTTTAGAGCTCAGGAAAGAGTTTGAAACCATTAGAAAAAGATGAAATTTCCCAGGAAAAAAGCATCAGAACAAAAGGGATAAGATCAAGGATGGAACTTCCCCCTTCCTCAGTCAGCTCGGGCTGCAGAATACCCAAATTAACAAAACATCATAGATGAGTGTTTTAACAACACAAATTTATTTTCTCTCAATTCTGAAGGCTGGAAATCCAAGGTCAGGGTTCTAGTATGGTGAGATTCTAGTGAGAGCTCTTTCTTGGTTTTTCAGACAGCTCTCTTCTCCCTGACTTCTCACACAGCTTAGTAGTGTGTGGGGTGTGGGCAGGGGAGCTCTCTAGCATCTCTTCTTATAAACTCACCAATCTGGTGGCCCACAATTATGACCCCACCTAAACATAATTACCTCCTAAAGGCTCCATCTCCAATATCATCACATTGGAGGTTAAGTCTTCAAAATGTGAATTTGGGTGAGTGGCTGGGGGAACAATTCAGTCCATGGCAGAGACTGTGAATGCCCTTTAAGAGAGCTATTTCAGAAGAGTGGGAGGACCATAAGCAGATAGTAATGGAAGAAAGTGGATGGGGACGACCTATATTTTTAGCTCTTTGTACCAGGAATATAGTAAGACCTTTAAAAATATTCAGTAAATGAGTATGGGGGGGGTGGTGGGGAAGTCTCTCTGAACCTGTCCTTTTCCTAATTTAATATAGTTAACACCTTATCTTGAGTTTCTCCTGCATCCTTCCCCCAAATCCCTCTGGACTAACTTTTGCTGTAGATTTCACAGTTGTTCTGGCAAAAGCACCTATAACCACACTGCAGTGCAGAGCACCAGCCCTGGTCCCAGGAGCTGTTTTCACCCTGGGATGACCGAGGCTGGGACATGCTGTGTGAAGGTATACATCATCATGACCGTGACAGTAGACCTCAGGATCCAGAATTCTGTGGGAAAGCTATTCTAGGGGTTGTACACTCAAAACACACACACACACACACACACACAATTAATAGCTGAGCAGGTAAGAGAATGAAGCCAGCTGTATGTAAGGCAACTGAGAGTGGGGGTGACTCCGTTAAAAGATGGGGTGTCCCCAGGTCTACGTGGGGTGACCTCTCCCCAGTTCCAGTCAACTATTACCATGAACAACTGTGGCCCAGAACTTCTAGGTATTTGTATTTTTCCAGGAGAGACTGTAATCTCAGATTATTATATAAAATTACCCAATTTTTAATCTTGACAACTAATTCGAATTAGTTGTGGGAGTTCAACAGAGAATACCTGCAGGTCCATGAGACACTCGAGTCATGTGAGACTCTCAAGTTGCCTGCAGTGTCCCTGCCTCAGATCTTGCAAGAAGTAAATTAAAGATTCATGAAGAAAAGTTGGACACCTACACTGTAAGTCACAGAGTTAGAAACATCATTAACCTCTAGGGCATGACTTGGGTTGAGAATGAAAATAAAGTCTCATTAAATTCACGTAAATGGAACCAAACTTGTGGAGGACTCTCCAAGATGTCAGGCATCCTTAACTGCTCAAGGACAAGCAGGCTGCTGACAGCACAGCCCTCTGCATTTCTATCAGAACAGACCCTGCGAGGAACAGACCCCAGGATGATGGCCTCATGCAGATCCAGGCTCTTTCTAGGGGCAGGCAGAGGTGGTGATGGGGGGACAGTCAGGAGAAACAGGACAAGGTTTTGTTTCCTTGATTTCTTGAGGCTTCAGTTTGCTCATTTATACAACAAAGGGGCTGAGCCCGAGATGGGCTCTCCTGTCCCTTCTACTCTGGGATTTGCATGGAACAATGGGCTGACTTCATTTCTACTCTCTTGCTCTGACTTGGTGTTGTTTTCTGACTGGCAGGGGCAGGCAACACCTCCTAGACTTGATGAAAAGCTGTCACCTTAGGCCTCAGCAGTCAGCACATTGAAGAGTGCCTTAGGGAAAAAATAGCATCAGAAATTTATCTTCATAACCAGTAAGTGAAGTGTGGCCAAGGAAGAGGAGGAGACTAGGGGGAATAAGCTGCTTTTTTTGTTTTTCCACTCAGCATCACTTCCCTTATTAGAAAGAGAGAGAGAGACAAGAAAGAAGTCTTGCTCTGAAAGAGTAAATTACACTGATTTATTCATTCGGTCACTTTGTCGACGAATGCTTATTGAGTTCTCCAGTCTCCAGCCCCTGTGGGAGGCCAAGGGGCACCATGGTGAAGGACAGGCATTCTCTCAGGACAGGACAGACCTCAAGTAAGTACTCATAATAAACCACATTTAGGTGGGAAATATTATATGTTTTTAACTAATTTTTTTCATTAATAAATTTATTTGACTCTGTTGGGTCTTAGTTGCATCACATGAGATCTCCACTGCATCACACAGGATCTTTCCTGCAGTATGTGACTCTCTGGTTGCAGAGCACAAGTTCAGTAGTTGGAAGCTCAGTAGTTGGGGCACCTGGGCTTAGTTGCCCCATGACATGTGGGATCATACTTAGTTCCCTGACCTGGGATGGAACCTGTGTTCCTTGCATTAAAAGGCAGATTCTTAACCACTGAACCACCAGGGAATTCTCTTTTATTTTTATTTCTAATGAACTATGACAGAAAGGCATCATGTGCTGTGATAATGAATAACTTTAAGAGGTATGTGGAGGCCCCTCTAAAAATTATATTTAGGCTGGAAAGTGGACGAGAAGTAGGTGACCAGAACCACTCAAGGAAGGGTGTTCTAGGAAGAGGAAATAGAAGTCAAAATAATTAGTCAGGAAGAATCTGGCAAGTCCTAGAAACCGTCAGAGGGCCAGCTGGCCAGGGCCCACAAACAAGAGGGTGGGTAAACTAAGTCTGAGATTCCTGGAGATGGGCTGGGACTCTGATGGCCACCATGAGGAGCTTGGATCTTGTTCCGAGGACAACAAGAAGCTGTTTTTTAAGGGATGTAAAGAGGGTCTGTCCTTATCCATCAGAGGGCAGACAGAATGAAAACCACAATCACAGTCAACTAACCAAACTCAACAGATGGACCACAGCCCTGTCTAGCTCAATGAAACTATGAGCCATGCTGTGTAGAGCCACCCAAGATAGTCATGTCATGGTGGAGAATTCTGATAAAACATGGTCCACTGGAGAAGGGAATGGAAAACCACTTCAGTATTCTTGCCTTGAGAGTATTCTTGCCATGAACAGTATGAAAAGGCAAAAAGATGGGACACTTAAAGATGATTGCCCAGGTCAGTAGGTGCCCAATATGCTACCTGAGAAGAATGGAGAAATAACTCCAGAAAGGATGAAGAGATGGAGCCAAAGCAAAAACAACATCCAGCTGTGGATATGATTGGTGATGGAAGTAAAGTCTGATGCTGTAAAGAGCAATATTGCATAAGAACCTGGAATGTTAGGTCCATGAATCAAGGCAAATTGGAAGTGGTCAAACAGGAGATGGCAAGAGTGAACATCAGCATTTTAGGAATCAGTGAACTAAAATGGATGGGAATGGGTGAGTTTAACTCTGATGACCATTATATCTACTACTGTGGGCAAGAATCCCTTAGAAGAAATGGAGTAGCCCTCATAGTCAACAAGAGTCTGAAATATACTACTTGGATGCAATCTCAAAAATGACAAAATGATTTCTGTTTGTTTCCAAGGCAAACCATTCAATATCACAGTAATTCAAGTCTATGCCCCTACCAGTAATGCTGAAGAAGCTGAAGTTAAACAGTTCTATGAAGACCTACAAGACCTTCCAGAACTAACACCCAAAGAAACATGTTGTCTTCATTGTAGGGGACTGGAATGCAAAAGTAAGAAGTCAAGAGCTACCTGGAGTAACAGGCAAATTTGGCCTTGGAGTACAGAATGAAGCAGGTCAAAGGCTAACAGTTTTGCCAAGAGAACACACTGGTTGTAGCAAACATCCTCTTCTATCAACACAAGAGAAGACTCTACACATGGACATCACCAGACGGTCAACACCAAAATCAGAATGATTATATTCTTTGCAGCCAAAGGTGGAGAAGCTCTGTACAGTCAGCAAAAACAAGACCAGGAGCTGACTATGGCTCAGATCATGAACTCCTTATTGCCAAATTCAGACTCAAATTGAAGAAAGTGGGGAAAACCACTAGACCATTCAGGTATGACCTAAATCAAATCCCTTACGATTATACAGTGAAAGTGACAAATAGATTCAAGGTATCAGATTTGACAGACAGGTTGCCTGAAGAACTATGGAAGGAAGTTCATGACATTGTACAGGAGGCAGTGATCAAGACCATCCCCAAGATAAAGAAATGCAAAAAGGCAAAATGGTTGTCTGAGGAGGCCTTACAAATAGTTGAGAAAAGAAGAGAAGCTAAAGGCAAAGGAGAAAAGGAAAGATATGCCTATTTGAATGCAGGGTTCCAAGGAACAGCAAGGAGAGATAAGAAAGCATTCCTCAGCAATCAATGCAAAGAAATAGGGGAAAGAAATAGAATGGGAAAGTCTAGAGATCTCTTCAAGAAAATTAGAGATACAAAGGGAACATTTCATGCAAAGATGGACACAATAAAGGACCAGGTATGGACCTAACAGAAGCAGAAGATATTAAGAAGAGGTGGCAAGAATACACAGAAGAACCATACAAAAAAGATCTTCACGACCCAGATAACCACAATGCTGTGATCACTCACCTAGAGCCAGGCATCTTGGAATGCAAAGTCAAGTGGACCTTATGAAGCATCACTATGAACAAAGCTAGAGGACGTGATAAAATTCCAGTTGAGCTATTTCAAATCCTAAAAGATGATGCTGTGAAAGTGCTGCACTCAATATGCCAGCATATTTGGAAAACTCAGCAGTGGCCACAGGACTGGAAAAGGTCAGTGTTCATTCAATCCCAAAGAAAGGCAGTGCCAAAAAATGCTCAAACTACCGCACAATTGCACTCATCTCACAGACTAGAAAAGTAATGCTCAAAATTCTCCAACCCAGGCTTCAACAGTACATGAACTGTGAACTTCTAGATGTTCAAGTTGGTTTTAGAAAAGGCAGAGGAACCAGAGACCAAATTGCCAACATCCATTGGATCATCAAAAAAGTAAGAGAGTTCCAGAAAAACATCTACTTTTGCTTTATTGACTATGCCAAAGCCTTTGACTGTGTGGATCACAACAAACTGTGGAAAATTATTCAAGAGATGGGAATACCAGACCACCTGATCTTTTTTCTGAGAAATCTGTAAGCAGGTCAAGAAACAACAGTTAGAACTGGACATGGAACAACAGACTGGTTCCAAATAGGGAAAGGAGTACATCAAGGCTGTATACTGCTACCCTGCTTATTTAACTTGTATTCAGAGTACATCATGTGAAATGCCAGGCTGGAAGAAGCACAAGCTGGAATCAAGATTGTTGGGAGGATTATCAGTAACCTTGGATATGCAGATGACACCACCCTTATGGCAGAAAGCAAAGAAGAACTAAAGAGCTTCTTGATGAAAGTGAAAGAGGACAGTGAAAAAGCTGGCTTAAAGCTCAACACTTGAAAAGCGAAGATCATGGCATCTAGTCCCATCACTTCATGGCAAACAGGTGGGGTAACAATGGAAACAATAAAAGACTTTATTTTCTTGCACTTCAAAATCACTGCAGATGGTAACTGCACCATGAAATTAAAAGACGCTTGCTCCTTGGAAGAAAAGCTATGACCAACCTAGACAGCATATTAAAAAGCAGAGACATTACTTTGCCAACAAAAGTCTGTCTAGTCAAAGCTTTGGTGTTTCCAGTACTCATGTATGGAAGTGAGAGTTGGACTATAAAGAAAGCTGAGCTCTGATGAATAGATGCTTTTGAATTATAGTGTTGGAGAAGACTCTTGAGAGTCCCTTGGACTGCAAGGAGACCCAACCAGTCTATCTTAAAGGAAATCAGTCCTAAATATTCTTTGGAAGGACTGATGCTGAAGCTGAAACTCCAATACTTTGGCCACTGATGTGAAGAACTGACTCATTGGAAAAGACCCTGATGCTGGGAAAGACTGAAGGCGAGAGGAGAAGGGGATGACAGAGGATGACATGATTGGATGGCATCACCGACTTGATGGACATGAGCATGAGTAAGCTCCAGGAGTTGGTGATGGACAGGGAAGGTTGGCATGCTGCAGTCCATGGGGTCGCGAAGAGTTGGACATGACTGAGCAACTGAGAAACGCTGAGGCTGGAAGAAGCACAAGCTGGAATAAAGATTGCTGGGAGAAATATCAATCACCTCAGATATGCAGATGACACCACCCTTATGGCAGAAAGTGAAGAGGAACTAAAGACCCTCTTGATGAAAGTGAAAGAGGAGAGGGGAAAAGTTGGCTTAAAGCTCAACATTCAGAAAACGAAGATCATGGCATCTGGTCCCATCACTTCATGGGAAATAGATAGGGAAACAGTGGAAACAGTGGGTGACTTTATTTTGGGGGGCTCCAAAATCACTGCAGATGGTGATTGCAGCCATGAAATTAAAAGATGCTTACTCCTTGGAAGAAAAGTTATGACCAATCTAGATGGACCTTTGCCAACAAAGGTCCGTCTAGTCAAGGCTATGGTTTTTCCAGTAGTCATGTGTGGATGTGAGAGTTGGACTGTGAAGAAAGCTGAGCACCAAAGAATTGATGCTTTTGAATTGTGGTGTTGGAGAATACTCTTGAGAGTCCCTTGGACTGCAAGGAGATCCAACCAGTCCATTCTGAAGGACATCAGCCCTGAGATTTCTTTGGAAGGAATGATGTTGAAGCTGAAACTCCAGTACTTTGGCCACCTCATGCGAAGAGTTGACTCATTGGAAAACACCCTGATGCTGGGAGGGATTGGGAGCAGGAGAAAAATGAGATGACAGAGGATGAGATGGCTGTATGGCATCACTGACTCGATGGACATGGGTTTGGGTGAACTCCGGGAGTTGGTGATGGACAGGGAGGCCTGGCATGCTGCAGTTCATGGGGCCGCAAAGAGTCAGACATGACTGAGCGGCTGAACTGAACTGAACTAAACTAAACTGAGCAACTGAACTGAACTGAAGGAGGGGTTTGACATCTGATTTTTTCCCAAAGATCCCTCTAGCTGCCACACAGAGACTAGATTGCAAGAGGGCAGGAAGTTCATGACAAAGCAAATATAGTCATCCAGGCCAGAGATGATGGCTGTGAGGAACAATGAATAGACTTGGGATGCATCTTAGAGGCAGAACAGAAAGAACTGTTGATGGGTTGGATGGAGATGGTGCAGGAAAGGAGGAATCAAGGATGATTAACAGATATTTGACCCAAGGCACAGAAATCTGTGGGTACCATTTACCATGGTGAGGAAGGCTAGAGAAAAAGCGGGTTCAAAGAAGAAAAAATGGTTACATTAGTAGGTAAACGACTGGGCTTGGGAAACATTGTCCTGGAAGATCCCCCAGTACCCCACATCACAGTGCTGATGAAGCCATCATCCTGCCTGAAACATCAGCCACTGATTAATGCCATTGAGAAACATTGCAAAGTAGCTTGGAGTCTTTATGGTTTGGGCCCCACTTTATTTCCCAGCTTCATCTCCTCCCACTTCCTATGCATATTCTACCCTCCTTTCATCATTATTATTGTTACTTTTTGCCATTCCCCATAATTTGCAGTTGCTTGAATATGCCTTTCTCACCTTACACCTTTTAGCCTTTGAACATATTGTTTAGTTTCCCTAGAACAGGCTTCCTTCTTCGTTCATTTACTGAATTCAACTCAGCTAAAAAATGACACCTCTTCTTAGAAGACTTTCTTGATTGCTCCAGGCTGACTTGTGCATTTTCTAACTGGACAATATAGTGTTAATTTAGAACACAGAACAGGGAGTCAGAAGGCCTGGGTTCAAATCCTGACTATAGCACCCAGTTACTGGGAGTTCCTCAAGGTCAAGGACCATACCTGCATCAACTTTATAGCCCCTAAGCACCTGGGACAATGCTCAGCATGGGGTATGGAGTTGCCTGGTGAAGATTTTGTGAAGAAATGTAAAAGATCTCTCCACTCATGCTGGGCTTCATATCCTCAAACCAAGTTCTCAAATCTTCCTTCAAAACTTAAGAGGATACTCTCTAGAGACGCCTATGTCTGTGCTGCTAGAGGCCCCAAATGAGAAGCAATTGCACACATTCTCCTCCAGGGCTTTCTCTCCGTCTCGAATTTTTTTTCTCATCCCTCAGCCCTCCAAGCTGACTTTTGTAGTCAGTCCATACCCCAACCACTCACACCCTAGCCCTCACAGAGAGTGGAAGAGATCAAGCTGTGGTCTGCAAGATTTCAAGATACACTTCGAGGATGATTTAAATTTCCCAGAACCAAATTTGTGAAAATTCAGTGAGTTATACTCTGAATGATAGGTATATTTTCTATGTGCATTTTATATTTCTGTAAGATACAATTTTATAAAAGGACCAAGTTACCAAATTAGGGGCCTCCTGATGGCTGAGTGGTCAGGAATCTGCTTGCAATGCAGAAGATGCAGGCTTAATCCCTGGGTCAGGAAGATCCCCTGGAGAAGGAAATGGCAACCCACTCCAGTAATCTTGCCTGGAGAATCCCATGGACAGAGGAGTCTAGTGGTCTATAGTACATGGCATCACATAAGAGTTGGACATGAGTTAGCGATTAAACAACAAGCCAAATTGAAGAGGTTCTTACTGGCAAAAAAAAAAAAAAAAAAAGGATCAAAATCTGAACATCAGTAAGTATAATAAACCACAGTGGATTTAATACCAAAAGAATAATAAATTTCCCAGAACCTATTAACCAAAAATTGCTATTGAATGCCTACTGTGTGCCCACTACCAAGCTAAATGCTTTGTGGATAAATGTTTTGTACTGTGGAGTGTGAAACATGTACAAATGTTGGTGTCGTTTAAAAAAAAATAAGAAGCGACAAATAGAATTTTAGGAACAGAGTCCAGAAAAGCATGGTAAAGTGAGAGACCTTGAAGCTTAAACTTGGTTAGTTTCACATATATCTCCCTCCAGCTCAAGAATTCTTAACCTATTTTTGTGTCATTTGATAGCCTAGGAGAAGGCGATGGCACCCCACTCCAGTCCTCTTGCCTGGAAAGTCCCATGGACGGAGGAGCCTGGTGGGCTGCAGTCCATGGGGTCGCACAGAGTTAGACACAACTGAGTGACTTCACTTTCACTTCTCACCTTCATGCATTGGAGAAGGAAATGGCAACCCGCTCCAGTTTTCTTGCCTAGAGAATCCCAGGAATGGTGGAGCCTGATGGGCTGCCATCTATGGGGTCACACAGAGTTGGACACGACTGAAGCGACTTAGCAGCAGCAGCAGTAGCAGCAGTAAAAGTATAGATCGCTTTAAGGTTTTTAAATGCATAAAATAAAATTCACAGCATTACAAAAGAAACTATATTGAGAAACATTTGGGAAATACATTCGTGAAACAAATTTGTGATATAGTTACATTTTTCTTTATGAAGGCATTAAATAAATATCAAGATCTTGCAACAAGCTGAAGAACTAGTGCTTTCCCGCCTATAGAAGAATTTGCCTACTGTGATCTCAACATCTACCTTGCCTCAGTAGCCAGCACCCTCTTAAATGCCTCACTCATGGGTGACCTGAACACCTTCCAGGGTTTGTAGCTGTGCCAACCAGCGCTGGGTCCTCGTGCTCCGTAAACAGTAGCAGTGGTGCCAGCTTGAACATTGGAGCCATAATCACAAGCACCCCACATATACGTTCTCCAGATTTCTTCCTTGTTCAATCATCCCAAAGTTCTCATGTTAATCTGGAGATTTGCGCATGCTGGGAGGCAAAGGAGAGAGAAAAACAACAAGATTCACAATCTGCAAATCTGAGATCAACTAGTTAGGTGGTTTTAGCAACCACTCTGAATCTAATCTCCAAAACTGGCAGAAGGAAGGGTTCTGCCCTGCAGGGGTGTTCTGCAAATGGAAAGGTATGTTCAAAGCACTTCCATAACTAAACATTTCTGTGAAGAAATAACATAACTTGACTTCCTTAGAAAGGAAGAGAGAATGTATTGAGAGATGCATCTAGCCATCCCTGGGAAAGGACAGGGAAGCTCAGCATGCTACAGTCCATGGAGTTGCTAACAGTCAGACACGACTGAGCAACTGAACAACACCTAGCCATCTCTGGGCTTCCCAGGCGACTCAGAGAGGGTAAAGAATCCACCTGCGATGCAGAAGATGCAAGAGATGTGGGTTCAGCCCCTGGGTCAGGAAGATCCCCTGCAGGAGGGCACACAACCCACTCTAGCATTCTTGCCTGGAGAATCCCATGGACAGAGGAGCCTGGTGGGCTGCAGTTCATAGGGATGCAAAGAGTCAGACATGGACTGAAGCGACTGAGCATGCCCACAGCCATCCCTTCTCTCCATATTGTGAGAAATGCTTTAACATTCATTGACTAGCTTATTAACATTGGTTGTCGGACATAGCATGTGCTCTGCCCCAAGGCACACAATAGAGCAGGACCACTAGTTTCACCATTTTGCTGGACAGCTGGGTTCCAGGTCAGCTGGAGCCAGTTTCCCTGTTCCAAGGCCCACACCGTAGAGAGCTGCGAGCTTCCTCACAAATTTCTTTTTCTCTGGGTCCCCCGAATTCTGGTTCTTTTTTCTTCACGGCTTCAGAGCTCCTCAAGAGCACAAATCCAGCTGTTAGGACAGAAGGCCTCATCCCCTTCATGAAGGGCCCTTCCTGGGCAGTTCAGCTGTTAGAGCAGCACTTATGCTTCATAACAAGTCTTCTTTTAATCTTTATCTTTTGGCCACATAGAGTGGTATGTGGGATCTTAGTTCCCCAACCCAGAGAAGGCAATGGCACCCCACTCCAGTACCCTTGCCTGGAAAATCCCATGGACGGGGGAGCCTGGTAGGCTGCAGTCCATGGGGTCGCTGGGAGTCAGACACGACTGAGTGACTTCACTTTCACTTTTCTCTTTCATGCATTGGAGAAGGAAATGGCAACCCACTCCAGTGTTCTTGCCTGGAGAATCCCAGGGACAGGGGAGCCTGGTGGGCTGCCGTCTATGGGGTCGCACAGAGTCGGACACGACTGAAGCGACTTAGCAGCAGCAGCAGCAGTTCCCCAACCAGGAGTCAAACCTACTCCCCTGCATTGGCAGCACAGAGTCCTAACCACTGAACCATTAGGGAAGTCCCCATGACAAATCTTTACTCCTCTTTATAGGATCCCCACCAAACAATTCATGCACACATTCAAAATGTCCTGAGTACCTACTATGTGTCAGGTACTGGCGCAGGCCCTTTGGAGCGGACAAAGTTGACCCAGGTATGGCCAGTCCCTGACCTTGAGAAGTCCCATATGGTGAAGTTAGGACTTGAACTCAAGCAGGTTATGAGTTTGTTTTTTTTTTTTTTTTTTTGAGTATAGTTGATTTACAATGTTAGTGGTTATGAATTTTATATTGAAAGGATTCTCAGAGTTCATTGGGTCCAGTTCTCCAATTTTACAACGGAAAATGCTGCTTCCATATTTATTAGGTGTCAGGCAGTATTCTAAAGACTTTAAAACCGTGAAATAGGTGCTCACTTCGACAGCACATATACTAAAATTGGAACGATATGTTACCGCAAGATGTGTGGTGTCTGGCTGCTCGCTACTCAAAAGCCAATAAACAGGCCAGGTTGGTGGAAAGGAAAGTTTGCTTTATTTTAGATGCTGGAAAGTGGGGTGAGGTAGGGGGACTACATGCAGAAGCGGCACAGTAGACTCTGTCATCTTCAAACTGGTCACCAGTGGTCTGAACAGCGTCATCTTGCTTGTTTTAGATACAGTTAATCTTCAGTTCCAAGGTCCATTTGTTCCCATTTCTTTGAGGCCGGTTCTTGGAATTGTGGCAGTTTATGTCATGGGTACAGTCTGGTTATCAGGTAGTTAACTTCTTCCACCTGGGGTTTCAGTATATATAAGACAGCCCACAGGATATGGACCAGAATATTATCAACAGTCTTTGAGAAGGAACTAAAGGTCCTTGACTATGCTTAATGAGTACATTATTATTATTTGGTCTCCTTTGACAGTTTTCCTTTGTTTTCACATGTCCTCTGCATTGAGAAGATCTGCTAGAGAAGGAAATGGCAACCCACTCCAGTATTCTTGCCTGGGAAATCCCATGGACAGAGGAGCATGGTGGGCTAAAGTTCACAGGGTGGCAAAGAATCAGACACGACTGAGTGACTAACGCTTCCACTTTTCCACATGTCCTCATTTCTCTGATTAAACTGACTCTTTGACTAAAGTTTTCCACTGCAAAAGGCAGGCAGAGTACATGGAAGGGCTACAAGGACCATCAGGTCCTGCTCTGTTCAGATATAGAGTAGATTATCATGGCACCTGTGCAAGGATGACACGAAAATTCTTGAAGCATTTCATATTTTTATACATAATACAAAATAAAGTGGATGTTAGGAAGACGCAAAATAAAATGTGAAATAGGTACAAAACAAAAATGAACTTTTAAGTAATGTACCTAAGATCACAATTGTGCTCAATCGCATCTGACTCTTTGCAATGCCGTGGACTGTATCCCACCAGGCTCCTCTGTCCATGGGATTTCCCAGGCAGGAATACTAGAGTGGGTTCCCATTTCCTACTCCAGGGAATCTTCCTGACCCAGGGATCAAACCCGCGTCTCTTGCGTCTCATACATTGGCTGACAGATTCTTTACCACCGAGCCACCAGGGAAGCCCTAAGATCACATAGCCAGGAAGAAACGGCAGAGCTTGTCTTCACACCCAGATAGTCTAGCTTCAGCATCTACACTCTGAACCTGCCTCAGTGAGCAGAGAGTAGGATGCTGGCCCCTCTGCCAGGCTGCAAGCCTTCTCCCCACATCAGTGAGGATGGTCCCCCAGTCATCTGGCAGGCAAGATCCGGCCCTGTCTAGAGTAAGACAGTGGAGATGCTATCAGTGGCAACTCTGAGGACACACCAGAGAGGAGTGTGTCCTCTATTTTTCCAGCCCTTAGTCAGGCTGGAGTGGTTGGTTTCCCAGCATCTCTGGTCACAAAGAAAAGCCCCAAGGCAATGGAGACCAAGCAAACAGTACCTCTGGCCTCCATCCCAGCTAAGCCCTCTCCACCCTTTTCTCTCAAATCCTTTGGCCTCCTTTGCCCTTGACCTGACTTTGAAAGGACAAATCATCAGTATTCAGTGAGGGCTGATATTTCAGAGGAAGAACATCAACAGATGTGTTGAGACAGATCTGCTGATTGGATCCAGGCAGCTTGTGAAATGTGGCATCAAAGCCCCCTGCAGCAGGCTGCCAGGCAAAGCACTCCAGCTGGCCCTGGGAAGAGCAGACCTGCGGCATCCAGATAGAGGCCTCAAGCCTGCCAGCCTCAATTCGCGCTTGCAGAGACACTCTCTTCCCCCACATCGGTACATTTTCGCAGCTACTTCCTGCTGCCAGAGAGGAAAGGACTTTGGTTTCCTCGGTGCTGATGTTTCCATGTCCCAGCTGCATCAGCATCAGCACCACTCATACTCCTGCAGTATAGGGAAACTGGTCTGAAAAGGCTTCAAACTCTGCAGCTGCTTTCAGGATCTCACAATTGCTTTTAAGCCATCGTTGTTCCCATACTTACAGAACCTTTACTATGTGCCAGGCATTGTGCTCAATGTCAGAGATCAAGGAATGAATAAGGCAAATATGATCCCGGCCATTAAGGAACTCACAGTCCAGTGGGTTAGCAATCACAAGGTCTAACAAGTACAGGGCTACAGAACATAGCTTCAACTGGGTGGTCAGGGAAGGCTTCCTGAAAGAAGAAATATCTAATCTAAGATCTGAAGAATTAGCAAAGGTTAACTAAGCAGATTCTTTAACATCTGAGCCACCAAGGAAGCTCAAGATGTCCTTTTCATTATAGGGGACTGGAATGCAAAAGTAGGAAATCAAGAAATACCTGGAGTAACAGGCAAATTTGGCTTTGGAGTACAGAATGAAATAGGACAAAGGCCAACAGAGTTCTGCTAAGAGAACGCACTGGTCGTGGCAAAGACCCTCTTTCAACAACAGAAGAGAAGACTCTACACATGGACATCATCAGATGGTCAATACCGAAATCAGATTGATTGCATTCTTTGCAGCCAAAGTTGGAGAAGCTCTATCAGTTCAGTTCAGTGGCTCAGTCTTGTCCAACTCTTTGCAACCCCATGAACCACAGCACGCCAGGCCTCTCTGTCCATCACCAACTCCCTGAGTCCACCCAAACTCATGTCCATTGTGTCAGTGATGCCATCCACCCATCTCATCCTCTGTCATCCCTTTCTCCTCCTGCCCTCAATCTTTCCCAGCATCAGGATCTTTTCCAATGAGTCAGCTCTTCGCATCAGGTGGCCAAAGTATTGGAGTTTCAGCTTCAACATCAGTCCCTCCAACGAACACCCAGGACTGATCTCCTTTAGGATGGACTGGTAGGATCTCCTTGCAGTCCAAGGGACTCTCAAGAGTCTTCTCCAACACTACTGTTCAAAAGCATCGATTCTTCTGCGCTCAGCTTCCTTTATAGTCCAACTCTCACATACATACATGACCATTGGAAAAACCATAGCCTTGACTAGACAGACCTTTGTTGACAAAGTAATGTCTCTGCTTTCTAATATGCTGACTAGGTTGGTCATAACTTTCCTTCCAAGGAGAAAGCATCTTTTAATTTCATGGCTGCAGTCACCATCTGCAGTGGTTTTGGAGCCCAAAAAAATAAAGTCAGCCACTGTTTCCCCATTTATTTCCCATGAAGTGATGGGACCGGATGCTGTGATCTTAGTTTTCTGAATGTTGAGTTCTAAGCCAACTTTTTCACTCTCCTTTTTCACTTTCATCAAGAGGCTCTTTAGTTCTTCTTCACTTTCTGCCATAAGGGTGGTGTCATCTGCATATCTGAGGTTATTGATATTTCTCCTGGCAATCTTGATTCCAGCTTGTGCTTCCTCCAGCCCAGCATTTCTCATGATGTACTCTGCATATAAGTTAAGTAAGCAAGGCAACAATATACAGCCTTGATGTACTCCTTTTCCTATTTGGAACCAGTCTGTTGTTCCATGTCCAGTTCTAACTGTTGCTTCCTGACCTGCATACAGGTTTCCCAAGAGGCAGGTCAGGTGGTCTGGTATTCCCATCTCTTTCAGAATTTTCCATAGTTTATTGGAAAGGCTTTGGCATAGTCAATAAAGGAGAAATAGATGTCTTTTTCTGGAACTCTCTTGTTTTTTCAATGATCCAGTAGAGAAGCTCTATACAGCCAGCAAAAACAAGACTGGGAGCTGACTGGTTCAGATCATGAACTCCTTATTACCAAATTCAGACTGAAATTGAAGAAAGTAGGGAAAACCACTCGACCATTCAGGTATGACCTAAATCAAATCCCTTATGCTTATACAGAGTGACAAATAGATTCAAGGGATTAGATCTGATAGACAGAGTACCTGAAGAATTGTGGACGGAGGTTCATGACATTGTACAGGAGGCAGGGATCAAGACAATCCCTAAGAAAAAGAAATGCAAAAAGGCAAAATGGCTGTCTGAAGAGGTCTTACAAATAGGTGTGAAAAGAACAGAAGTGAAAAGCAAAGGAGAAAAGAAAAGATATACCCATTTGAATGCAAAGTTCCAAAGAATAGCAAGGAGATAAAGAAAGCCTTCCTCAATAATCAGTGCAAAGAAACAGAGGAGAAAAATAGAATGGGAAAGATCTCTTAAAGAAAATTAGTGCTACCAAGGGAATATTTCATGCAAAGATGGGCACAATAAAGGACAGAAATGGTATGGACCTAATAGAAGCAAAAGATATTAAGAAGAGGTGGCAAGAATACACAGAACTATACAAGAAAGATCTTCATGACGCAGATAATCATGATGGTATGATCACTCACCTAGAGCCAGACATCCTGGCATGCAAAGTCAAGTGGGCCTTACAAAGCATCACTATGAACAAAGCAAAAGGAGGTGATGAAATTCCAGTTGAGCTATTTCAAATCCTAAAAGATGATGCTGTGAAAGTGCTGCACTCAATATGCCAACATATTTGGAAAACTCAACAGCGGCCACAAGACTGGAAAAGGTCAGTGTTCATTCCAATTCCAAAGAAAGGCAATGCCAAAGAATGCTCAAACTATCGCACAATTGCACTCATCTCACACCCTAGTGTTCTTGCCTGGAGAATCCCAGAGACGGTGGGCCCCCATCTATGGGGTCGTACAGAGTCGGACACGACTAAAGCGACTTAGCAGCAGCAGCAGCAGCAGCACATGCTAGTAAAGTAATGCTCAAAATTCTCCAAGCCAGGCTTCGACATTACATGAACTGTGAATTTCCAGATGTTCAAGCTGGATTTAGAAAAGGCAGAGAAACCAGAGACCAAATTGCCAACATCTGCTGGATCATCAAAAAAGCAAGAGAGTTCCAGAAAAATATCTACTTTTGCTTTATTGGCTATGCCAAAGCCTTTGACTGTGTGGATCACAATAAACTGTGGAAAATTCTGAAAGAGATGGGAATACCAGACTGCTTGACTTGCCTCCTGAGAAATCTGTATGCAGGTCAAGAAGCAATGGTTACAACTGGACATGGAACAACAGACTAGTTCCAAATCGGGAAAGGAGTACATTAAGGCTGTATATTGTCACCCTGCTTACTTAACTTATATGTAGAGTACATCATGAGAAATGCTGGGCTGGAGGAAGCACAAGGTAGAATGAAGATTGCCAGGAGAAATATCAATAACCTCAGATATGCAGATGACACCACCCTTATGGCAGAAAGCAAAGAAGAGCTAGAGCATCTTGATGAAAGTGAAAGAAGAGAGTGAAAAAGTTGGCTTAGAACTCAACATTCAGAAAACTAAGATCACAGCATCCGGTCCCATCACTTCATGGGAAATAGATGGGGAAACAGTGGAAACTGGCTGACTATTTTTGGGGGCTCCAAAATCACTACAGATGATGACTGCAGCCATGAAATTAAAAGATGCTTTCTCCTTGGAAGGAAAGTTATGACCAACCTAGTCAGCATATTAGAAAGCAGAGACATTACTTTGCCAACAAAGGTCTGTCTAGTCAAAGCTATGGTTTTTCCAGTAGTCGTGTATGGATGTGAGAGTTGGCTTATAAGGAAAGCTGAACACCAAAGAATTGATGCTTTTGAACTGTGGTGTTGGAGAAGACTCTTGAGAGTCCCTTGCACTGCAAGGAGCTCCAACCAGTCCATCCTAAAGGAAATCAGTCCTGAATAGTTGTTGGAAGGACTGATGCTGAAGCTGAAACTCCAATACTTTGGCCACCTGATACGAAGAACTGACTCACTAGAAAAGACCCTGATGCTGGGAAAGATTGAAGGCTGGAGGAGAAGGGGACGACAGAGGATGAAATGGTTGGATGGCATCACTAACTCAATGGACATGAGTTTGAATAAGTTCCAGAAGTTGGTGATGGACAGGGAGGCCTGACGTGCTGCAGTCCATGGGGTTGCAGAGTCAGACATGACTGAGCGATTGAACTGAACTGAACTAAGCAGAAGTAAAAGGAAGGAGAAATGGGTGAAAATGTATTTGAGGGGCTTCTCTAGTGATTTAATGTTTGAGAATCTGCTTGCTAATGCAGGGGAAACGGGTTCGTTCCCTGCTCCTGGAAGATCTCACATGCCACAGAGCAACAAAGCCCGTGCCCCATACAACTACTGTCCTTTGCTCTAGAGTGCAGGAGTCCTAACTACTGAACCCTCGTACTGTAGAGCCTGTGCTCCTCAACAAGAGAAGTCACGACAATGAGAAAACTTTGCATCACAAAGAAGAGTAGCCCCCACTCACCACAACTTGAAAAAGCCCACATTCAGCAATGAAGACTCACCACGGCCAGAAAATAAATAAATCTCTTTTTAAAAGTATTCGAGGTAGAGAGAAGAATATATGCAGAGGCCTTCACGAGGGAAGCCCTTGGCTTTCGAGAAATCAATGTTGTGAAGAATATGTGGAAAAGATGGTCATGGAATGTGAAGAAAGGCTGGAGAGATTACAGAGAGCTGTAGACCAAGGTCAAAGCTGGATTTATGAAGACAATCGAGGCCTTGATTTGATTTTATGTAAGCAAGAGTATGTCTGGCTAACCCTTCGTCATTCCTCTGGCTGTGATTCAAGTGATCTGGCCCTTCAGCTCATATGTCACTTCCTCAGAAAGGCTTTGTTTGAAGACCCAGCTTCCACAGGCAGGAGAGTCAAAGGTCTGGCTTGAGTAAAGGTTGGACGTTTTGACTAAGACTGAGAAGCCCTGGCACCTGACTGGGCTGAATTCTAAACAGGGATTCAGAGATCTCAGTCAGCCAGAGCTCTTGGAAAATGAGACTCCTAACTGCTGTTCAAAGGGTAGAAGCTCTTCACTGAAGCCAGTTCCATAAAGGTCAGGGACTCCCTCTCGAAAGTGAACACCAGAGGGAACCAGAGCGGGGCCTTTGAGGAAGAGGTCTGAGGCGTTTGTGGGCGTTTCTGATAAAAGGGTAAACAGGAACTTTCATTTTCTCTTGGCCTCAAGCAGGTACGAATAAGACCAAAATACTGAGCCTTTTCACCAGAAACAGCATTACTCTCACAACAAACTACCCTGACAGAGTCTCGTTACTCAACACTGAGGGTTTAAAAACCCCACAGGGCTTAGCAGTAACGGTGAGAGAAGTGAGAGAGGCGGAGCCCTGTGAGCTCATGGGGTGGGGGTGGGGGTGGGGCCCCCTGTGAGAGCAGGACACGCACTTACCTCAGAAACCAAAATAAAGAAGAGGTGCCAACACGGAGTGGGTTGGTTGGAAGAAAGACAGCTACCTCGGAAAGAGGAAAATGAAAAATCCCACAAATGTGAGTGGAGTCAGAGTGAGCGGAATTTCCTCTTGCTATGCAGGAAGGAGGGTTTCATGAGGCAGGTCTCCAAGACAGAAAGAGATAATTCCCTTTTTTTCCTTTTTTTTTTTTTTTCAATTTTATTTCTGACTGCACCGTGTCTTCACGGCTGCGCACGGGTTTTCTCTCGTTGCGGCGAGAGGGGGACCACTCTTTACTGCAGAACAGGAGGCTCTCATCCTTGTGGCCTCCCCTGCTGTGGAGCACAGGCTCCAGCCACTAAGGCTTTGATAGCTGCAGCGCTTTGGGCTCAGTAGTTGCAGCTTGCAGGCTCCAAAATTTGAGCTCAATAGCTGTGGTGCAATAACCCAGCCACTCGGCAGCACATGGAATCTTCCCAGACCAGAGACTGAACCCTCGCCTCCTGCCTTGGCAGTAGATAAATTGGGACTCCTATCTACTGCACCACCAAGGAAATTTTTTGGGGGGTGAGGTAGGTCTGTGCTGAGTCTTTGCTGTGGCTCATGGGCTTTCTAGTTGCCCCATAGCATGTGGGAATCTTAGTTCCTGACCAGGGATGGAACCCACGTCTCCTGCATTGCAAGGTGGATTCTTAATCACTGAACCCACAGGCTCGTCCCATAAAGTAATAATTCAGGAGCACAGTGTTCTGGGTCTGCCTGGGCTCCATCCTCAGAAGACCCTCCGAAAGAAATGAGGTCCTAGTGTTCGAAAGTTCCCATCAGTCTTTTCCCTTGAAAGGCCATTGTGAAAAGGCTGATGAAAATTTGACATGTAAATATAAACATGTGTTGATTGAACATCCTTTTTCAGGTAAGAAACTAGCAGTTAGTTTTAGCGATGTGTGTAAAATAAATATCGCCCCCTGGAAGCACATCTTCTCACCTCTAACATCACATCTCAAGTGGGGTTTGGAGTCCACCCAGGCCCTGGGCTTTGACAGCAGTGCCTCTTGATGCAGATGGACTTGCATGGACCAGTTCTGGGGAAGTCTGGATTCTAAATAAGTTTGGAAACCAAGAGATTCTTTGGTGATCAATGAAAATGATAAATGGGCTGGAAAAGTGATCATTGTGTGGGAAGGCTACAGAAATTGAGGTCGTTTTTTAGTCTGAATAAATAGACTGAAGAAGAAAAGCCTGGGGAAGCTGGTGGGGCTTTGTGGAGCAGGGCACTTGATAACAGTCATCAGATATATTAAAAGTTATGTGGAAGATGTGAGTAAGGTCTTTTCAGATCCATGGGGGGAGAATGAGAATATACATGTAACTAGCCACTCAGTCCTGTAACCCTTCCCCAACTGTTATCCTCTACTCCCAAAGCTATGCAGAGAATCTGGGAGCTTGTGTTTCAAGGCCACACATACTTTTCACTGATCCTATGACTTTATCTTTCTAGCTATCATTTTTCAAAAGAGCTGCCAAACAACTATTGATCCCTGTTGAAGAGAATATGAGATCATTAGTCAAATACAAGATTTCATATGAGTAGCCACATTCTCTCAGCTATCACTTCTGTCCTTAAAAGTCCCCTCCTTCCCCTTGGCCAAGGTCATAGGTGCCTTATAAAAATGATGATAAACAGGCCTCAAAGATTTCAAGAACTGTTGGCTTTTCTCACATTTGGATTCAAGCCCTCCCACTTGAGTCTGGTTTCCTAAGATACCATTCTGTTGCCTCAAACCTGGAGTCTCCACAGGGTCTCTGGATGGATGACTCAGCTGTCCTGAAATTTTGGTTTTGTTTTTTGTTTCAGCCCAAGTTCATTTACCATCTCATCTTTGGTTTCACAGTTGACAGTCTATGGGCAAATCCCACCCAATGTTATTTGTCAGCTCCACAGTTCATCTCCCTGAAGAAGTTCGTATTCTCAAGAGGGAGGAAGCCTCCAAGTGCTGTTGGCTGGAGGCTCACATAAGCTTAGGAAGACACAGCCGTCTCATAAATGGCATTTTTAGCAACAAGCCCTGTTAGTGGATTACACTAACATCAGGATTGCATTGTCAGATGTAATCAGGGGGACTGCTGGGGCTAAGTTGATCACCCTGTCTCAGTACTTGTTGTTGGTATTTAGTCGCTCAGTCATGTTCTACTCTTTGGGACCACATGGGCTATAGCCTGCCAGGCTCCACTGTCCATAGGATTCTTCAGGCATGAATTGTCATTTCTTTCTCCAGGGGAATCTTCCTAACCCAGTCTTCTGCACTGGCAGGCGAATTCTTTTACCGCTGAGCCACCAGGGAAGCCCAGAAAGTACCTGATGCACAAGAAATATACAATAAGTATTGTTGATTGAATATATGAATTAAATAGTATCTACAG
The DNA here is from genome assembly GCA_006410935.1 of Redunca redunca. NCBI lineage: Eukaryota > Metazoa > Chordata > Mammalia > Artiodactyla > Bovidae > Redunca > Redunca redunca. Next base: position 96,662 of record SJYQ01004396.1, read on the forward strand.
TTTTTCTCAAAACCGTTAAAGTGCTGATGTGCATTACAAATCTCCAAGAGGGTGACAGTTTGCTCAGAACTGCCACAAGGGATCCCTCTCTTATTTTTCACTAAACACCAATCAACATTTTGGGGACACTATTATACAGAGGAGCTCGGTTTGGGAAATGATAACCTATTTTCTTTTTTCCCTCCAATGTGATTTATCTACTGTTTTTACCAGTCATATCTTTGAAACCAAAGCTACTTAAAAAATAAATGACTGTTTTTCATATTGCATATTTTCCTCCAAACCACAAAAGAGAGTTTCCTAGCTATGGAATCAGTTTTTTATGTAGTCTCCCAAAGGAGCACCACAGGAGAGAATGATGGCCCTTGAGAGGAGCCATATGCATTAAAGATCTTGAGTGATTGGCTGAATCCCAAGAAATAGTCTCTTTAGTGATTTGCTCTTGCTAGTTTCTGGCCAAAAATACCTGATTCAACTAAAACTGAGTACCTAAAGTTTTAACGTTAGTATGATTTTCATGCAATAGCTTTAAATTGAAGGTTATTTTTCCTACAAGTTGGTGTGCCAGATAGCATTCAACACAGCTGTGCCTTAATTTTTCCTGCTTCATGAGACATCTCTTTCCTCCTGCCTTCTGCGGATACTGAGACAATCTCGAGTCACTCATAAACTCAACAACAACAAAAATCTAATTAAAAAATAGGCAGCAGATATGAATAGATATTTTTTTCTTCCAGGAAGACATACAGATCGCCAAAAGGCACATGAAAAGATGTTCAATGTCACCAATTATCAGGGAAACACCAACCAATACCACAATAAGATATCACTTCACACCCGTTAGGACGGCTATTACTGACAAAAGCAAGAAATAACATATGTTATAGAGGGTTTGGAGAAAAGAGAACCCTCATCTGTGGTTGGCAGGACTGAAAATTGGTGCAGCCACTATAGAAAACAGTATGGCGATTTCTCAAAAAATTAAAAATAGAACTATCGTATGGCCTAGCTATTCCACTTCTGGGTATTTATCCAAAGAACACGAAAACATTCATTTGAAGAGATATATACATTCCTATGTTCATTGCAGCATTATTTACAATAGCCGAACTATGGAAACAACCTAAGTGTCCATCAATGGATGAAGGAATAAAGAAGATGTGGTACATACACAGTAGAATACTACTCAGCCAGAAACTAGGTATGAAATCCTGCCATTAACAACAACATGGATGGACCTTGAAGTTATTCTGAGTGAAATAAGTCAGACAGAAAAAGACAAATACCATATGATTTCAGTCATATGTGAAACCTATAAATAAAACAAATGAACAAACAAGACAAAAACAAACTCAAGAGATCAGATTAATGGTTACTGGAAGGGAAGGGGATTGGGAGTGGGTGAAATGGCTGAAGGAGGTCAGCTGTTTGGTGATGGATAGTAACAAGACTCATGGTCTATTGTGTTGATCACTTTTTAGTGTATACAGATGTCAAAGCATAATGCTGTATGCCTGAAAATTTATATATATATATATATATGTATATATAAATGCCTAGCCAATAAATGTAAAGAAGCTACAACTTTTCATGCATCTATGCTTTATATGTATTTTCAGTTAATTATAACAACAGTTTATCTACCATGAAATTACTGATCAGGAGCAGACAGAAAATATGAAGTTGGAAAGGTGTTAGAGTAGCCAAAAGAAACATCTATTTCATGGCTTTGCCCTGAAGTTTACATACCTTTCTCACCGTAGTGATTCTCATATTTTTACTCAGGGCCAACTTTGTTTTTGTAATCACTTGGAAAACTACTAAATTTTTAAAAATTAAAAAAATTAAACATTTTAATACAATTTTTACAGGTTACTTACCATTTACAGTTATAAAATATTGGCAATATTCCACATGTTGTATAATCCATTCTTGAGACTACCCAGCAGTTGGTACCTCCCACTCCTCCACCCCGTATTGCCCTTCCCCACTGGTAAACACTAGTTTGTTTTCTCTATCTGTGAGTCTGCTTCGTTGGTTTTTTTTGCTGTTGTTATATTCACTACTTTGCTGTATTGTTTAAGTTCCACATATAAGTGATACCATACAGCATTTGTCTTTGACTTATTCCCCTCCAAGTTCATCCATGTTGCTACAAATAGTCAAATGGCATTCTTTCTTATGAGAGCCAACTTATTTTTATCTCACACATAATTCCAACAAGTTTAAGAACTTGTTTAAAAATTTAGGAACAAATTTAAAATTCTAAAAAAATTTTTTTTAATGTCTGATATTCTTTAGCATAATGGACAAATGGCCTTGCCACAGTCATTTGTTTAACCCCTCATCCCTTTTGTTCTGAAAGCCTTGGGTTCTGTCTCTTTATACCTGTAAGTCTGGCTTATGTCTCGTATCTGGAAGCAATCCTTCTTGGAAGGCACAGGCAGGGTAAGGAGCTCTGGACCAGTCCCTATGTGGTTCAGCCTCACACTGCTTTGATGGTTGTACCCCAGTATCCATCACTGAGTTTTGCTGTGGTCTGGAGATATAGCCCTGCCTTACACCAGTCTACTTTAGGACACTAATTTGAAGGCTGATACTGTTTTCCTTTAAGAATGGCGACTCTATTTTTCAAAAACAAAAATTAGGACATAAAATCTGATAATAAATCATTATATGATTTGTGTCTCACATTTAGTGGCATACAACACATCTTTATTGAGGCAAAATCCAAAGAAATTTAGCAATTTGTATTTATATAAAATCAGCTATACAGTTACTGCTGCTGCTAAGTCGCTTCAGTTGTATATGACTCTGTGCGACTCCATAGACGGCAGCCCACCAGGCTCCCCCATCCCTGGGATTCTCCAGGCAAAAACACTGAAGTGGGTTGCCATTACTAAGCATTAGCAATTGGGATTTTTCCTTTGAAATCTGGGTTACCTGGCCATGTTTGTATCAGATACCTGTAGGTAGACATTTGCTTCTTGAATTAATTTTATTTCTTTTTGAACTGGGGATATTTCTGCATATAAAAACAGGCTCAAGCATTTAGTTTCAGTGGCACTAGGGAAAAATGAAGCCTGTTTTCTTTATGAAAAAAAAGGAGCCCCATCTCTATGTGTATTGGCATCTGCATCTCCCTGTGGCTTCCTGGCCAAGTCACACCGGCTTGTTCAATGCGGAGGCCTTTTAAAGTGTGGAGATCTGGGCTGCATCTGTAAAAAGAAAGCACAGAACAAGGCTTCTGTCAGTTTCAGATGCAATGATATGAATACTAGAGCTCTGAGAGGGGCTATATTATTACATTATTACAAAATACAAGGCATATTATTAGCAGTGGGGAGACGGTTCCAACTAAGCACATGGTAAACATGGTCATGAGATCAGGGGAAAGACTCTTAAAAAGCCCCTGAAGGCCTTGCCTACCTAGCTAGTCCTTAGAGCTGCAGAGTTCCCCACCCTGACCCTGGCAGGAGAGAGAGACTCTACCTGTCCTTTTCTGCTTTTTGTGCTCCTAGAACTCTGCTCCCTCCTGATCACACTCTGAGGAGAGAAAGGAAAGTAAAATAGAAGGCAATAGAAAACAACAATGTGCACGCATTCTTATGAGCCTGGCCACATTCATGCCAGTCCTTTCCCAGGAAAACTAGCAACGCTTTATCCTTGTACATCTGGCTGACCTCTCGACTCTGAAACAATCCACCTTGGGAAGGATGGGGCAAAACAATGTGATTCTATATTGCTCCATATATTGCTCCTAAAAATGTATTTGTACATAAGATATATACATATTATATATACATGAGTTTTGTGCATCCTCAGTCGGTCAGTCATGTCTGACTGTCTGCAACCCCATGGACTGTAGCCCTCCAGGCTCCTCTGTCCATGGAGTTTTCCAGGCAAGAATACTGGAGTGGGTTGCCATTTCCTATTCCAGGGGATCTTTCTAACCCAGGAATCAAACTCAAGTCTCCTGCATTGGCAGGCGGATTCTTTAACACTGCACCACCTGGGAAGCCTCATTACATATACATACATATTTATACATATACATACACATACAAAACATATCCATACATATACATATAAAATATATACACAATATGTGTATAAAATAGAAACATATAAAATCTGGAGTTTGTATTGGTATCCAGCCAATCCTTTCACTAGAATTATGGACACCTGTACTTTCATAGCTCCTTTGATGTCTTTCTATTGATGGGCCAACCAAAATATCTAACTAACTAGTTCTCCATCAGGATGGTGTACGTGGAAACCACTTGCAACAACTTCTGCAGCAGTATACATCTTAGGTCAGGACTGGCTTTCTTAGTGTTTCCTTGTGTATGAAACTTACCACAAATGATGCACTATCTCTCTCTGGATTGTATGTGTGTTACCCTATGCTAGCGCATTGTGCTATGCCTGGCCACATGTTCTTTAATCACTCCTTCATTCATTCAACAAGTGTGCATTGATCTCCTCCAATGAGTCAGATTTGCCTAAAATGCCTTTTTTTTTCCCTCTTAGCAAAAACCTTTTGCTTTCTCCTCTCCTCCAAAGGCAGCCCACACATCACTTCCTTGTTGTTGTTCAGTTGCTAAGTTGTGTCTGGTTCTTTGTGACCCCTTGGACTGACTTCCCTGTCTTTCACTGTCTCCCAGAGTTTACTTAAGTTCATGTCCATTGAGTCAGTGATGGGGCTGTCTTATTTGTGATCAAGTATATTTCACCTACTCACAGCATGCCTCCCTCACCAGGCTCTGAATACCTTCAAGGAAGGACCCAGTCTTGGTCATTTTTTTACTGCTAGTTTGAAACACCGGCACATAGTAGACAGTCAATAAATGTTTGTTCATTTGAATTCTGTGTGACAGATCCTGGGTCAGACCTGGGGACAAAAATGCCTCAATATGCTCACAGCCATCCCCTCCCAGTTAACCTTACATAAGCCTGGGGAAGTATCTATGCCCTTTCTTCTTTTTCTTGTTCTCTCTAGCCCTGCATTAAATATGAAGCAAAAATTAGCATGTCCTTCATTGCCCAAAGGAAAGGGCACCTCTAGCTCTTGCCCTTAACTCTTCACTGCCCCTCTAGATCTGAGTTGAATTTTTTGTAATTGTCATTATCCACTTATGCTCAATTTCAATCAAAATCATTAAGAATAATTTTCTTTGACCCATAAATTTTAAGTTTGATTTGAAGATGTTATCAGATAGGTCATTTGTTTCCATCTCACAGTGCGAGAGCTTCATTCCGTCCAGCATAAACAGAAGGGCGGGGTCTGACTAGCATTTAACTCCTCAGCTGATTTATGTAACAGATCCTTTATTTGAAGTGATGGACCACCCAAGGACACATATTGTTGGTCTGTGCTTAGGTCATCAGTTCAGTTCAGTCTCTCAGTCATGTCCGACTCTTTGCGACCCCATGAATCGCAGCATGCCAGGCCTCCCTGTCCATCACAGACTCCCGGAGTTCACTCGGACTCATGTCCATCGAGTCAGTGATGCCATCCAGCCATCTCATCCTCTGTCATCCCCTTCTCCTCCTGCCCCCAATCCCTCCCACCATCAAAGTCTTTTCCAATGAATCAACTCTTCGCTTGAAGTAGCCAAAGTACTGGAGTTTCAGCTTTAGCATCATTCCTTCCAAAGAAAGCCCAGGGTTGATCTCCTTCAGAATGGACTGGTTGGATCTCCTTGCAGTCCAAGGGACTCTCAAGAGTCTTCTCCAATACCACAGTTCAAAAGCATCAATTCTTCGGCACTCAGGCTTCTTCACAGTCCAACTCTCACATCCATACATGACCACTGGAAAAACCATAGCCTTGACTACACAGACCTTAGTCAGCAAAGTAATGTCTCTGCTTTTGAATATGCTATCTAGGTTGGTCATAACTTTTCTTCCAAGGAGTAAGCGTCTTTTAATTTCATGGCTGCATAGATTGACCTTAATCTAGCCCTGGTCCTTCCATTACTTGTTAGCAATCTGGTGAAAGGCTGAACATGAAACAGCTGGATAAAAGGCACCTTGGGTAGCAAGTACAGTCTGGCTCCTGTCTAACTGTTCAATCTTTTTTCTTACATGTGCACACCCCTGTGCTCCATTCTACTTCCACTGGGACACTTAGTTTCTCCCCAAAGGACTCTCTTCCACTGTATGGTCTTCCCCTCATCCTATTCACTCATCTGGAGTTTATCCCTAGGAGGACTCAGCTTCAGTCCAGCCTCCTCCATGGGGCCTATCTGGAAAATGTCCAGAATGCATTACACATTGTGACAAAAATAATAGGCATGGAGCATCATTCTTCAGTGGCCCATGAGTTCTTGTCAGTTTTGAAAGTTAATCTACAAATGTATTTTAACTCTCAATTAGTTAGCAAGCTCTTGGTGGTATGTGTGTTTTGGTACAGGGTAGTATGAACAGTAGGTGCAAAATACATGTTTTATAGTAAATGCTTTCCAGGTTTCAGTTGTCCATGGGATCCCCCTCAGTCCCCATTCTCCCCTTTCCCAAATCACAGATCATGGTTGTCACTCTTTAATCCAAACTCAGTCACATTTAGGAGTCTTGTCTGTGTCTCTCCTTTAATGGTGAGTCTTCTGCATGGAGGACATCCCCACAAAAATAGATAGTTGTGGGAAGTCTGGGGACTTCCCAGGTGGCACTAGTGGTAAAAAAAAAAAAAAAAAAAACCCACCTGCCAATGCAAGAGATGTTTAAGAGACCCATGTTCAATCCCTAGGTTGGGAAGATCCCCTGGAGAAGGGTGTTGCAACCCACTCCTGTATTCTTGCCTAGAAAATCCCACAGACAGAGGAGCCTGGTGGGCTATGGTCAATAAAGGGTCGCAGAGTCGGACTGACTGAGCAACTGAGTATGCATGCCTAGGGAGGGCCTCACTTATGCATCCTTCTGAAAAGCAGTGGAGAGTTTCACTTCCTTGTTGTAATCAAGTGCTCGCCTATCTTCCAGCAAGTGAGGCAGGTCATCTGAGGGGAATCAAGCAGGGTCTAAACAAATAAATCTCAATATGCCTAGTATATATCTCAGCAAAACCGTCTCCTAGAGCTATGGGCAGGGACTGCTGACCTGAGCAAGGTGGATAAGGTGATGAGTTTGGAGTCGGCGTGCTGGAGGGCAGCACTACCGAACCTCAGGTACCACTGTGCACCTGCCCTAAGCCGGGAATTCTGTGAAGAGCATGACAGCCTGCTACCCTTTAATTCTCACAACACTCCTATGAAAGCAGGACTTATTGACCCCATTTATTTTTAAAGATTTTTTTTATGTGGACCATTTTTTAAGTCTTTATTGAATTTGTTATAATATTGCCTCTGTTTTATGTTTTGGTTTTTTGGCTGAAAGGTATATGTAATCTTAGCTCCCTAACCTGAACCCCCTGCACTGGAAGGTGAAGTCGTAACCACTTGACCATCAGGGAGCTCCCCTATTACCTCCATTTAATGGGTGAACAAACTGGGGCACCATCTATTTAGTGACATGCCTGACTTCCAGCAGGAACCCCAGCCACTGAACCACACTGAATAGGGTTTTTCTAACAACTACTCAGATCCAAGAAATAAAAATATTAAACGTGAGCTGAGTATTCTTTATGAGCATGAACTAATTCTGATGTTGATGTTTCTAAAATGACCCCAATTAACAATTTGAAGTCACTTCCAAGTGTTTAGATTTATTAGGTTCAGAAAGCTCTGAGGATTATAGAATAAAGTTGTTCTATGGTACAGCAAGACCTGCTGTAGCCAATCTTGAAAGCTTCACAAATCACAGGAAGAAAAATAAACTCACTCAAGTGTGCAGAGCAAAATGTGAGCCTTCCTGTCCCAGCCAGGGCTCCCACCTTGACCTCTAAGTGCCTTTCTTGCAGACATGATGGGCAGAGCCAAAGATATGGCCTTTACCAACTGAGCTATCAGGGAAGCCCTCAGGGTTCTAGAGCTGAGCATTAAAAACTCGTTAGTTATCTGTTAAATTATTTAAGTGGGTAGTTACCGGCAGGAGAGGGAGATGGGGAAAGAAGGAGGAAAAGAGAAGGAAGGGAGGAAGGAAGGAAAGGAGAGAGGAGGAAGGGAGGAGAAGAGAAAAAGAAAATGAGGGAAAATAGAGTGCATTCCACACAGTTTAAGTATTGTTTTGTGAAACAATTTTCAGGTGGAAATCATTTTTTAAATATACAGGATTACTGGAACATGATGTAGAAATCCTACTCTAAAAACACTTGAGAAACACTGGCTTTGATCTTCTAAGTAAAAAGTTTCTTCAAAATGTAGACTATTGAGTTTCCACAATGACCGGACTAAACAGAAACCCTTCCAAAGTTTTCCTTGCTGCCCACCTGGCTGAGCTCAGGTGAGACATTTGAGAGCCTTTCAGGTTTGTTCTGTGTGTCTTCAAGATCCCCTCCCTCTCCATGGTTCTCAGGAGCTGAGAAAACACACGAGCAACTAGTTTTTGAACGCTTTATCCTACCCACCAAAAAAGCTTTCCAACGGTCTTAAGTTTCTGATCATATTTCCAGGTGGGCACTGAGTTTGGGAAGCAGACTCCAGTGAGCCCAGGCTGAGTGAGTGACCCCACTCTGCCCCCACCTCATCTCTTCATTTGTCTCTCACCAAAGTGGGATGCCTCATGCTTGGAACTGGTTTACTGTCATTGCCTCCCCACAACTCAGTGCCCTGTATGCAATAGGCACTCTGTAAGTGTTTGGTGAATAAAAAATAAATAAAAGAGAATGAATCTGCTATCAGTAAAGATCAGCTAAGTGAAGTACGTGTAGCTTTGTTAAGGCCTTTCATTAACCAAGAGGTTAATGAAATTTGCTTTTGTAGTAGATGACTGGATTAGAACCCAATTAAAATTCGTCTTCCTCTGATTAACGGGGTTAAGTGAAGGTCTCCAGGTCACAGTAAAAGATCTGGGAGATACGTGTTCCTATCTCATATGTGGTGGCCCCAGTGAGCGTTGCCAAGAGGCCAGTTATTTGCCTGTGAAAGCAAATAAATAACACCTGAGAGAGGAAGAAGGGTTCCATGTTTGGGCTACAAACAGAAAAACAGAGAAGGAATGGGCAGAGGCAGACTCAGCCACTCCAGGAGAACCCTGATGGCCCAGGAGCTCACCTAGAGGCCTGAGAAGATGGTGGAGTGCCACACCGGAATCCAGTGAAGACGGGAGAGGAAAGAAATTTCCGGGTGCCACATACACACTGCCTTTCAGCAGTCCCCCAATTTTGCCCAACGGAGTTTAGTGTCATACAGCACCCTTCCTGTACTAATTCAGGAGCTGTGGGGGAGTTCCTGTCTCCCACCTCAGTCCACGCAGGCTTCCCAGGTGGCTCAGACGGTGAAGAATCCACCTGCCAGTGCAGGAGACTCAAGAAACGTGGGTTCAGTCCCAAACTGGGAAGATCCCCTGGAGTAGGAAATGGCAACCCACTGCAGTATACTTGCCCGGAGAATCCCACGGATGGAGAATCCCATAGACAGTGGAGCCTGGCAGGCTACAAGGTTCACAAAGTGTCGGATACAACCGAGCAACTGAGCACACACGCACACACACCTCAGTCCACACAGGTGAAATCCCAACACTCATGGCATCCCAGAGACTGCCTCAGGGTGGAGAAGACCATGGCTGCAACAGGTCCTAATCAGACTCCAGCAGGAACAGTGTGGAGCCTACTCCCGCAGCAGAAACACACTGAATAGCAGCCCAGAGAACTATGGAGTGGCTCAGGGAGAGAACAAAGGAGATATCTGGGTGTTCTGGCCTAGACTGCTGTGTAGCTGTGCAAAGCTAAAGTTAGCTTTCCTTCCTGTCAGCGTTTATCAGCTTTCATCTGAACCTTCTCAGCTGATGTGGAAGAAAATGTGGCTCCCCAGCATTGTGGAAAATCCTTCACCATCAATCAGCCTTTTTCCAGAGAATTCAGATATCTGCCAGCCCAGCTCTGGAGAGCTCTTTCATGTCCAGGAAATGTGCTAGTGAGTCAGGTTCTGGAAGCCTAATTTCATTATTAAAGAAGGATCCTATGCTATGAGGAACTACAGCTCTGAACTCTGTCTCTCTCAGCCTATTCTAAATTTAGGATATGAGGTTCCATGGTGCAAAGCACACTTCTCTATGAAGCCACAGAAATCCCTTCTGAAATTACAGCCAGGCAATACTCTTTTGTTTCTATTCCATCACCAGGTCAATTCACAGACAACGCGTAACCAAAACATGGAGGAAAATCTCAAGCTTTGTACAACTGTTGAAGAGACTTATACAGAGCAATGCTGTCATTGACTCGTGGTTTCCAGTAAGAAGGAAAACAAAACAGGCTCCTTATTTCTTAAGAAAAATCTATCCATTGAAAGGTCATCCACTTGTTTTGTTAAAGATCTTGGATGCTCACAGGGCCTATAAGCTCATGGGGAGGTAGACAGTGAGTCCTCATGTTAAAGGAAAGAGAAACAATACAGAGGGGTCTCATGTTTTTAAGCCTTTAATCTTCACATTGCATGTTAGAATGGAAAAGTACCAAAACCAGCTATAACAATAATGGCTGCTGTCTATTCTGTTTATTTACCATGTGCCAAGCACTTTATATGCTGTGTCTTATTTAATCCTCAAAACAACCTTACGAGCAGAGCTGACATTCAGCCTTCAGTAGGTTTTTAAGCTACTGAAATACTTCTTTAAGAAAGTGAAGTTGCTCAGTCGTGCCCAACTCTTTGCGACCCCATGGACAGTAGCCTGCACCAAGCTCCTCTGTCCATGGGATTTTCAAAGCAAGAGTACTAGAGTGGGTTGCCATTTCCTCCTCCTCCAGGGAATCTTCCCAACCCAGGGATCGAACTCAGGTCTCTCACATTGTAGACAGATGCTTTACCGTCTGAACCACCAGGGAAGTCCTGAAATACTTCTTTACTGGTTGATAAAGTTTGCACCGCCCTGGGAGCATTGAGTGACAGCCCTCCTCCCCATGTTCACAACATTCTCTCCAGCCTTCCTCTTCTCTGGGGACATCCAGGACTGTCCTCTAGACTAAGGGTCTCATGCTGGTAACTGTTGTGATTGGTGAGTGTCCAGGATATACTCCTGATTACTTATTTTCATTGTCTCTGGTACCTTATAAGGTAGATATGGTTACCCTCATTTGCAGATGAAGAACAGGAAGCTTGAGACAGTATGGCAGACTCTCTTTTCCAAAATTAGCTCCAATAATAGTTCCAAGCACATATGCTCTTCCAGAACCTTGTCACTGCCCCGTCAGAGTTGGCATCCAGCTCCCCTCCCCTGGAACCTGGGGGGTGGGGTGAAGGGCTGTGTGAATGAGCAGAATGTGACAGAAGCAGTGCTGTGTGACTTCTGGGGCTAGGTCAGCAAAGTGGGCTTCCCTTGTGGCTCAGCTGGTAAAGAATCCGCCTGTGCTGTGGGAAACCTGGGTTTGATCCCTGGGTTGGGAAGACTGCCTGGAGAAGAGAAAGGCTACCCACTCCAGCATTCTGGCCTGGAGAATCACATGGCATGTGCTCGCAAAGAGTCAGACGTGACTGAGTGACTTTCACTTTTTCAGCAAAGTGATCCGGTTTCCACTTGGCTTTCTCAGGACACTTGCTGTCGAAGTATAACCACCATGGAGAAGAAGCCCAAACCATATGAAGAGGCTGTGTGCAGTTCTCTGGCTGATAGTCTCAGCTGAGGTCCCAGCTGCCAGCCAGCCTCAACAGCTAGAAGTGGGAGTGAAGGAGCTTTCAGATGATGTCAGCCCCCAGCTGCAGAGCTACCCCCTCAGCCTGTGAGTTTCCAGCTAAGGCCCCAGACACCAGATAGCAGAGACCAACTGTCCTGATATGCCCTCTCTAAATTTCTGACCTAAAACGTACCAGTATGCAAAACGGGAGGAATTTGTTACCTGGCACTACATGATCACGTGCTGTGCTAAACTGCTTCAGTCGTGTTTGACTCTTTGCAACCCTATGGACTACAGCCCACCAGACTTCTCTGCCCATGGGATTCTCCAGGCAAGAATCCTGAAGTGGGTTGCCACTTTGGCCCAAGGTCACACAGCTGGTAAGTGGTGAAGCCAGGATTTCAACCCAAATCACCTGATTTGGAAAGCTGGCATTCTTAACCACCAGGTAACACTGTTCCTGTGGTCACAGCATCATGAGGCAACACAGTAAGGCGAAGATGCGAGCTGGACAAACTCCCAGTGAATGTGTAGAGTTAAAGGGTGGGCCTGGCTCTTTTTATTCTATGACTCTGCTGTATGTGGTTCCCATTTCTAACATCACCTCCCAATCCAAGATGACAGCTCCAGTTCTAGCCATCGTATCTGCAATCCAGTCACTAGAAGAGGAAAAAGGGAGGAGCAAGAGCCCCACTTTTCAAGAAAACTTCCTGGGAAGTGCAGACCCTATTTCTATTTAATGTACCACCACCCAGAACTTCAGTACACAGTGTACCTAGCTGCAAGTGATGTTGGATGACCTTGTGTCCAGCTAAAAACTAGAGGCATGGGACTTCCTTGAGGGTTCAGTGGCTAAGACTCCATGCTGCCAATGCAGGGGACCCTGGCCTGACCCCTAGTCAGGGAAATAGATCCTACATGGTGCAACTAAGTGTTCACATGCCATAGCTTAAAGATCCCATGTGCTGCAACAAAGGTCAAAGACCCTGTGGGCCACAGCTAAGAACTGGCATGCCAAATAAATAAATAAATATTTGAAGTTAAATTATTCAATAAAAACTAGAGGCATGTTTCTGTAGATTCTGGAGAGTAAAGGGAAAGATCTGACACTTTGACAATTTGAAATCTCTGCCATAGTGAAGAAAGAGGCTTGTATAGGAAATGAATCATTTCCAATTTGGAGCCATACTCAACCCTATCATCCTCTTCTTTCCCCAATCTTTTGGTTAAAAAATATATCTATCATCCATTATTAAATACTTTCTAGAGAATTTAAACTGACTTTACTGTAAGAGTGTTAAGTACCTTGAGATAACAGGAATCCCCTGTGACTGGGTGGAAGGGGAGACTTGCTCTAAAGATAATCGGGCTCAGTCTGCTTGGGTCCATCATGTTCCGAAAGAGTGGAAATGTTACGTGGACCAAGCCCCTAAAAAAATAGAGTCACATTCAGTCATCACACAGAGAAAGCCACACATGATTGGCTGGTAGATTTTTTTGGTGGGGGGGGATGGGGGAGCTGTCTTGAGTCTCAGTTGAGGCCTGTGGGCTTCTCTCTGATTGTGACACACAGGCTTAGTTGCCCTGAAGCATGTGGAACCTTAGTTCCCCAACCAGGGATCAAACCTGCCTCCCCTGCTTTGGAAGGCAGATTCTTAACCATTGGACCACCAGGGAAGTCCTGATTGGTTGGTAGTTTTGGCCTGGTTGAAAAATAAAGGTTACGGTGAAATGCAGGAGCCCATTTCCAGTTTTCAAGATGTGTTTCCTTCCCTCTTAACCATCTAGACAATATTTTGGATGATACTTGTTTGAATGGCTACACTGCTAAACTGATTTCACCGATTACTCCATAAAAGTAAATGTCTACAATCTTTTACAATTCCAAGATCGTTCCCAACATGGAAAGTTTTTAGGAGGTAAAGCTGGAAATCACAGGGGGCCCTTGGAACAAGCACATCATTTGACACCATTACAAGCCTCTAGTTCAGTTCAGTCACTCAGTCGTGTCTGACTCTTTGTGACCCCATGAATCGCAGCACGCCAGGCCTCCCTGTCCACCACCAACTCCCGGAGTTTACCCAAACTCATGTCCATCGAGTCGGTGATGCCACCCAGCTGTCTCATCTTCTGTCGTCCCCTTCTCTTCCTGCCCCCAATCCCTCCCGGCATCAGGGTCTTTTCCAATGAGTAAACTCTTAGCATGAGGTGGCCAAAGTACTGGAGTTTCAGCTTCAGCATCAGTCCTTCCAATGAACACCCAGGACTGATCTCCTTTAGGATGGACTGGTTGGATCTCCTTGCAGTCCAAGGGACTCTCNGCTTCTTCCAGCCCAGCGTTTCTCATGATGTACTCTGCGTATAAGTTAAATAAGCAGGGTGACAATATACAGCCTTGATGTACTCCTTTTCCTATTTGGAACCAGTCTGTTGTTTAAGGTCTACATTTTTCAGTGCTTAATGACTCAAGCACAAAGAATTCTTTTTAAAAAGGTGCAATAACCAATGGAAATGAGTTTAAAGGAAAGAAAATTATACCATCCTCAACACACAAATCTGTTTTTATATCATTTCAATGAAAATTTGCTACCACATAACTAAACAGAAACTAAAGCATGGCTTAGCAATAGGGAGAAAGAGTTCTAAATAAAATGTTCTATTGGTACAAAAATGCAACTGTTTTCTGAATTAGAGTCTATCTGATCCTAATTAGAGATGTCTTCAACTTGCTTCTACAAGAAATGGGACTGCAGTCTTCATAGAATGCTTCACCCAGGCCTCCAGAGGAATTTGAGAAAGGGTAAGAAACCTATATGCAGGTCAGCAAGCAACAGTTAGAACTGGACATGGAACAACAGACTGGTTCCAAAGAGGAAAAGGAGTACGTCAAGGCTGTATATTGTTACTATGCTTATTTAACTTATATGCAGAGTACATCATGAGAAACACTGGATTGGAAGAAGCACAAGCTGGAATCAAGATTGCCGAGAGAAATATCAAAAACCTCAGATATGTAGATGACACCACCCTTATGGCAGAAAGTGAAGAGGAACTAAAAAGCCTCTTGATGAAAGTGAAAGAGGAGAGTGAAAAAGTTGGCTTAAAGCTCAACATTCAGAAAACGAAGATCATGGCATCTGGTCCCTTCACTTCATGGGAAATAGATGGGGAAACAGTGGAAACAGTGTCAGACTTTATTTTTGGCAGCTCCAAAATCACTGCAGTTGGTGATCGCAGCCATGAAATTAAAAGATGCTTACTCATTGGAAGGAAAGTTATGACTAACCTAGATAGCATATTCAAAAGCAGAGACGTTACTTTGCCAACTAAGGTCCATCTACTCAAGGCTATGGTTTTTCCAGTAGTCATGTATGGATGTGAGAGTTGGACTGTGAAGAAGGCTGAGCGCCGAAGAATTGATGCTTTTGAACTGTGGTATTGGAGAAGATTCTTGAGAGTCCCTTGGACTGCAAGGAGAACCAACCAGTCCATTCTAAAGGAGATCAGTCCTGGGTGTTCTTTGGAAGGAATGATGCTAAAGCTGAAACTCCAGTACTTTGGCCACCTCATGCAAAGAGTTGACTCATTGGAAAGGACTCTGATGCTGGGAGGGATTGGGGGCAGGAGGAACAGGGGATGGCAGAGGATGAGACGGCTGGATGGCATCACCAACTCAATGGACGGGAGTCTGAGTAAACTCCGGGAGTTGGTGATGGACAGGAAGGCCTGGGGTGCTGCGATTCATGGGGTCGCAAAGAGTTGGACACGACTGAGCGACTGAACTGACCGAACTGAAGTAACAAGAAGCCCTAAGACCATGAATTCCCTGAAACCTAAAACCCTGCTCCTGAAGGAAAACTGGGTAAGAACTCTGCGACCATCACTTTATGATGAGAAAGGGGCAGATGTTTGGGTTCTGCCTGCAAAAGAAGAGGGTAAATTTTGCTTTACCACATGTAAAGCCAGACCAAATATAAAAATAGAGTAAGCTGGGACTTCCCTGGTGGTCCAGTGGTTGAAAATCCACCTTCCAGTGCAGTGGCTATGGTTTTGACTCCTGGCTGGGGAACTAAGATCCCACATGCCATAGGGCAATTAAGCCCTCGCATGGAAACCTCTGAGCCCACGCTCTAGAGCCCATATTCTGTAACAAGAGAAGCCCATGTACTGCAACAAAAAGCCTACACACTGAAACAAAGACTAGAGTGGCCAAAATTAAAAATAATAATAAAAAAATCAAAGCAGCATAAGTCTGTATAACATTTTATGATGTACAAATAGATTTTCACACACATCACACTCAGCCTCTACAAGGCTTGCAGATTGTAAGGAAGGCATATTGTCCACCTAATTCTGATAATGGAAAGGAAGGTTCAGAGTACTTGTGATTTCCTAGGAGTCACCAGCTGGTGAATGGAAAAGCCAGAACTCAAACCAGGGCTTCGATGCCAAATATAATTTATCCTTTCCACTATACCACATTTCTCTCTCTCTCCACTTTTCCAGGAGTTCAGGCTGTGGAAATACATACAGCATATAAAAAATAGAGACGTTTTAAAATATGTCCACAGATTCTCCAAAACTCCTTCTTAAAAGAAGTAGAATCTACCAATTCCTCTTTCTTTCAACATGAAATGGACTTAGTAACTGATGTTTAATAAAAAAGAATATGGTAGAAATGACTGTATAGTAACCAGGTCATAAAAGCATTGTGGCCTTCTCCCTGTTTGACCTCATCACCCTTGGGGAAGTCAGTGCCCATGTTGTAAGGGCACTCAAGCAGCCCTGTGGAGAGAACTAAGGCCCCCCTCCAACAGGCAGCAAAGAAAAGAGGCTCCTAGCAAAAGCTTTGTGAGTAAACCACCTTGCAAAAGGATCTAGACCAAGTCAGGTGTTCAGATGACTGCAACCTCAGCTAACATCTTGACTACATGTACACGAGAGACTGTAAGCCAGAACCTACCAGCTAAGTGGCTCCTAAATTTCTGATGCATAGAAACTGTGAGACAACAAATATTTATTTTTTCAAGCCACTAAGTTTGAGGGGTAATTTTCAACACAGAAATAGATAACTAAGATACTAGGGAATACTTTATTCTGTTCCTTGACTCCCAAGTGTGTGTTCCTTCCATGACACCAACACATTTTTCTACCTTTCTCCACTTTTCCAGGTATCCAGACTGTGCAACTACACAAACCCAAGAAACTGCTTAGTCAGTTCCTTGGCTCCCAGAAGCCCTACCTTCTGGGCACATTCACCCAGATTCTTGTTATCCTTTAGCTATTGAGTCAGTATGTTATTGTTTAATAATTTAATAATAATCACCCCTTCAGATACTACATTTGTATTTTAACAGGGAACTTCAACATCTTAACCGAAAGGGCAGTCTCAACAGAAGGTAGAGTGGGAGGGGAATTTCTGGCCATTGAAGATCCCTTGTGTTCCCCGGTCTTTTTCTTTACGTAGATGCCCTACCGGCTGTGCTCACTATGTGATTACCCAAGACGACCAAGGACCCAAACTTTGAATTTGAAAAGGGTCTGAGAAAGGAAGTAATAGAAAGATGAAAAGTAGAAGGTTGACTCTGAAAAGGCTTCACGCTGAATCATTCCAACTCTATAACATTCTGGAAAAGGCAAAACTCTGGGGATGATAAAAAGCTTGGTGGTTGCCAACGGTTAAGGGCACAGGAGGGATGAACAGGCAGACCACAGAGGATATTTAGGGCAATACTGTTAGTGATGGACACATATCATTAAGTAATCATCTAAACCCATAGACTACAACACTGAGAGTGAACCCTAATGCAAGCTATGGCTTCTGGGTGATCACGGTGTGTTAATCTAGGTTCGCTGATTTTAACACATGTATCTGGTGCAGGATGCTCATAGTGGAGGAAAGAAGGGCATAACCAGCAAAGAGGACAGACCAGGAAGCTCTGTACTTTCTACTCAGTTTTGCACTGAATCTAAGACTGCTCTTTAAAGAAGTCTATGAAGGGACTTCCCTGGTGGTCCTGTGGTTGAGACTCTGCCTTCCAGTGCAGGGGACATGGGTTCGATCCCTGTCCAGGGGAGTAAGATCCCATATGCCTCAGAGCAACTAAGTCCACGTCGAACAGCCAGCGAGCCTGCCTAGCGCAACTAGAGTCTGAGCGCTGCAACGGAGATCCCACATGATGCAACAAAGACCTGAGGCAGCCAGATAAGTAAATATGTATTTTTTAAGTCTGTGAAGACCTAAAAATTAAAGTCTAAAAGAACAAGTAGAGGTTAGTCTAGATTTAGATTGTATAGAAGAGAGGCAGACAGTAATGGAGGAGGCCAATTTTAAGGAAGTCCTCCATCCAATATCAGAATACTTGATGCCCATGCAATGGACTTGAGGTTGTCCTCCAAAGTCTCAGCAGCTGGAGAGCACTCCCGATGATAGAAATGGAACGTGCGTGTGCTTCCTCTGCCTCCACAGGAAGCCCTGCCCACGGCTGCGCCTTTGCTTTCCCAAGAGGACCTGGTGTTTCTGCCCCACCATGAGCTTTACCTCTGGAGCCCGGCAGCCTGTGGAACCACCCATATGACCCCAGGCAGGGATTCCAGAGGCCAGCGTTTTGTGTGCTGGGGTGAGGCAGGGCTGGTTTGTGGTATGAGCCCAGGGCACTCAGAACTCAGAATTGACTGTCAGACATTCAGTGGAAATGAAAGGTCAAGGTAAGGGGGCCACAAGGAGGGCAGACAGCCAGGAGGTGGAACCAGCCAGACAGAGATTCCCTGAGATGGGAAACCCAAAAGCCCAGCCTTGTTGTATAAACATTGCTCTCAAATGGGAAAAGGACCCCTAAGGTACAGCCCTGAAACTGTGCCTGTCTTTATCTGTTCCCATCTATGAATCAGGGAAGCTTATAGTCCTTGCCTCACAGGGGTGCTATGAGGATTAGGTGAATTCATACATGAACGATCACTTGCAGCTTCCCAGGTGGCACTAGTGGTAAAGAATCCTCGTGCCAATGCAGGAGACACAAGAGAAGAGAGTTCAATCCCTGAGTTGGGGAGATTCCCCTGGAGTAAGAAAACGGCAACCCACTCCAGTACTCTTGCCTGGAGAATCCCATGGACAGAGGGGCCTGGGGGGCTACCGTCCATGGGGTCTCAAAGAGGCAGATGCAATGAAGGGGCTGAGCACACATGCACACATGTGCATGCACAATCATTTAGAACTATGCCTCGCACAAACTGAGTGCTTCCTAAGAAGATTAGCTGTTGCTGTTGTCATGACAGAAGCAGCAATGGCTCCTAGCAAGAAAATTGCCAGAGGAACCCACACACCACTCGGTGACAAGTACGCATCTTGACAGCATGCTGGAAACTCTGTGGCGCTGACTGTCCTGTGCTATAGGGGACAATCCATCCCAGTCAAGCCCCCAGGATCCTGCCTCACTCCATACGGGAAGCCATGGGGTGGGGGTGGCTATACAGGGGCCCACTGTTCTATCATCCTATGCACCATGGGACCATCCTGTGGCCGGGCAGCAGCCACTACCAGCCTCAGCCCTCAGCATGGGGTCGGTAAGGAAATACGGTTTTCACCTTTCAGGGGGAGATTTGACCTGAGAAAATCAAGTTGCCATTATCTCAGGCACAGCCCATCCTGAAGCCCAGATTAATTCCCTCAGTTTAGTGAAGGTGTCGTTCCCAGGGTTATCTTTAGAATTCACACTCCAAATGCTGTAGCCAAGGAAGAATTTTACTGATGAGTGAGGAGATGAAACAGCTTCACTCAGTCACAGAAGGAGGGGCCTGGGCTTGTCAGTAAGACAGAGGCAACTCTCAAGAACTTTCACTCTCTCCCTACTGAGACAGCTCTCCTTGTTACCGTCTGTGTTGTGTGTCACCACA
Organism: Redunca redunca; assembly: GCA_006410935.1. Lineage (NCBI taxonomy): Eukaryota > Metazoa > Chordata > Mammalia > Artiodactyla > Bovidae > Redunca > Redunca redunca. The sequence continues at coordinate 116,259 of SJYQ01004396.1, forward strand.
GGCAAACGATTCCGGAGTCTTGGGCCCTCTTCCCTTTGTTTGTGGAGACCCCCTCCCCCTACTTTGTGCCAGCATCTGTGTGCTACTCTTTGATTCAGCTGGCTTCTAGACTCAGAAGCATCAACCACTGTTGGTCATTCATTCAGAAATGTTTCTTAAGGACCCTTTGTGTGCCAGGCACTGGACTAGGCCCTGGGGGTGAAAAGATGGCTAAGATAAGGTGTCTGCTCTCTAGGGTCCCTGTCTACTTGGTGGGATGACAATCGTGAAAAAAGTAATGTGGTCAATTCTATACTGTAGGATTGTTATATTATTACAGGACTCCAAGCAGTGTACATGAAGGACCACATCCATAACCTATCCCTTGATGGACGTCTTTGGGTCCATCCCTGTCAAGGAGAGTTATGTTTTAATAAAAGTACAGTACAGAAAGGCAGAAAGGCTTTTAAGATGAAAGCATTAATCTGTAGGAGAGTAGAAACACCTTGCCAGTGAGAAAGAACTGGGGGAAGGAATTGTCCTTGTCCTTTTTGAATTGTTGGAATGTACCTTCCTTAGAAGACAGTGCCAGGACCCAAGATTATAACTCAGATGCCCACCCTCCTGCCAAATGTCTTTAAAAAAGAACCACTTAAGAGTAACAGTTTTCCTACAGAGAGAGAAAATTTTGTCTGCTGTGAAGAAAAGTGAGATTTTCACCATTTTATTGTTGTTGTTCAGTTGCTCAGTCGTGTCCAACTCTTTGCAACCCCATGGACTGCAACACGTATCTTTATACTAAGGACATGGTTTATTCCAAGATTCAAACCCCTTTCCAAGGGAAGAAGATGTCTGGAGTCAGTTGTTAATGCATCATCATTTATCTGGCAAGGGATGCTCATGGGTCCCTGGCCATGGAGGGAGAATGTCATGGTCCAGGGTGCCCAACTGATGCCCAGCAGCATCAGCTAAAATTAGGCTTTATCTCAGCTGCAAAGATCTCCCATTTTCGGGAAAAGCTATTCTGGGAGATAAAGGAATCTAGTTGTTGCCTTTTTACAACCCATTTCTAGCTAAGAATGACTTCACTCACTGGGTGTTCTCAACCACAAGGAAAAGGGGAAGCACTCTACTATTCAATCCCCACTTTGAACTCTGCCCTGCCTACTGCCATAGATCATGGCCAGAATTAGGCCATGGGACCCCACCACTGCTAAGAGTTGACAGTCATTTAAAAATAAACAAAGCTGGAGGAAAGGCCACTGGAGTTGGGTTCTGCAGGTCAACAGACTATCCATAGAACAAACATAGTGTGAAAGGGTCTAAGACAGAAGCTCAGGTGAAAGAAAGGGACAAAGACCCTCATGCCATCTTCAAAGAGTTAGCAACCTACCTGCAAATCCCACCCCCCAACAGAGCAGAGATTATCTAATAGTTAATTATCATCTCTAGGGGATGATGAGTGGAATACTCAGTACTATAAAAGGAGAAGGGAGTTGAGGAGGACAGCAATTCTGTGGGTCAATAAACTTACAGAAAACACAGGACTTACGTTGGGTCATTAGAGCCCTCATGAAGGCAAAGGAAGGCAGTCTCAGAACCAGTCTTTGTAACTCAAATGGTGTTTGCAAGTATCTGAGTCAGAGATTTGAATTGTACATGTGAGAGGTGTGTGCTTAGTCATATCCAACTCTTTGTGACTCTATGAACTGTAGCCCACCAGGCTCCTCTGTCCATGGGGTTCTCCAAGGAAGAATCCTGGAGTGGATTACCATGCCCTCCTCCAGGGTATCTTCTCGACCCAGGGATCGAACTGGCATCTCTTGCGCCTCCTGCATTGAGGGTGGATTCTCTACCCACTGAGCCACCTGGGAAGCCCACACTAACTTACGGAAGCTTGAGCTGGCTCCTGTAGTTGTTTTTATTAAACTATGAATTGATTTTAACCAGGAAAGATTAGTTTTTACAAAACAATTGAACTCAATTCAAATCAAAAGAGACCAACATATTTTTCCAAAATGACTGATGCAGACGAAAGCAAAGGCATTTATTCATTCATTTGCTCACTCAACAAACACTGAGTGTCTGCTAGTGCCAGCCAGTGCTCTGCATAGCAGGTTCCTGCCTTTGGAGCTTATAGTTTGGTAGGGGAAAGCCAGACATGAAGATAGATTGGATAAACAAGGAAATTTCAGGACATAATAAGACGAAAATGAAACCAAGTTATGTGCTCAAATTGCTAATTCAGATTGAGTGGTCAGGGAAGGGTGCTCCAGAGAAGTGACTTTTAATAAGAAATGGAAATGACAGGAAGGAGCTGGAAAGGCAATGACATGGCAGGCAAAAGGAACAAGGCCAAAGGTGGTAGAAGCAAGCCTAATATGTTCAAAAAACTGAAAAGAAACAGGGGCTGGAAAGTGATGGGCAAAGGGAGGGTAGTACAAAATTAGTTAGTAAAGCCAGGCGGGGCCATATCATAGAGGCATCACAGACCAGGGTGAGCAGCTTGGACTTTATGCTAAGTGTGACAAGAAGCCATCAGTGGTTTCAGCTGCTGTGTGGAAATGGGCAGGAGTGGGCAGGGAGACCACATCAGGGACAGGAAGCCTGGTGAGGATGGCCATGGCTTACACTAGACATGCTTGCCAGCTGACCCAAATCTTGATTTTTCCATTACTATAATCAGAAAGCATCAACAAGCTATACTTAGGTTGAAAAACAAAACCAAATTCTCCCAAACAAGATCCAATCAAACCACATAGGGATGCCCTTTTCCAACAGGCCACACTACAGTTTAGTTAGTGTGCATGCTAAGTCAATCAGTCGTGTCTGACTCTTTGTGACCCTACAAACCGTGGCCCGCCAGGTTCCTCTGTCCATGGGATTCTCCAGGCAAGAATACAGGAGTGTGTTGCCATTTCCTCCTCCATGGGATCCTCACAACCCAGAGATCAAACCTGCATCTCTTGTGTCTCCTGCATTGGCAAGCGAGTTCTTTACCACTAGTGCCACCTGGGAAGCCCAGAGTTTAGTTAGAGTCTCAGACAAAAGAACAGACAAGACACTGTTGGTGAGGTATCCTTGAATCTTTAAGAGCCTAAGCATTTGGTGAGAAGATGGGTTTGAACTAACTGTATCACCATCTTTCTAAAGTTAGCAATGGACTGTCCCTCAGTTTGATCTTCAAAGGCTTCACGGAGATTAAGGTTGGAGAACAGGAGATGAGGTTTGAATATGAATCTCCTCTAGTACCTTCTGAACTTTCCAGCATATCCATTCACCAGTCTCAAACTGGTTCTTCTTGGCTGGGCAGGAGGAAAGGGAATTAGATTTCATCACTCACTGTGCCCACAGAGTTTTATATAATGTTCTACAAGGTACAAGAAAACTTTAAAAAGTGTATAATTATCATTTGCCAGATGCCAACTGTGTTTATACAACTTGATTTTCTTGGTTACTGGTCTCCATTTTGTAAATTAGTTCAAACCAATAAATCAAACTCCATTTCGTGCCACGAGAGAGCTGCAGCCTAGGCTAGCAAGCCCTGTGTGGAGATCTTTACACAAGAATAAGATAGTAAAGGTTGTGATCTTAATGCCCATTTTATATGCATGACTTGAGTTGAGCCCTGATGCATAATTCATGTGGTCATTTACAGGCTTTTACACGACTCCCCCTTTAAGAGTTAACTAACAAAGGGCAATATCAGCCATGGCAACAAGGATATTATGTAAATCTATCTCTGTACCAACATAAAAGCGGTGGGTTGATTAATTAAAAAGACAGAGGAGGATGGGAGACAAGGTACACATGCCTCTTGATGTTACACATCATTTATTAATGTATTTAATTGAAAAGAATTTTGAAGTGTGTTTGTATATTGCCACTGGGCGGGAGAGCACTGCTTTACCCTGTGAGCAACCATTTGAATCAATGGAAAACACCTGATTTCATTCATTTCATTTCCTCTCCTTTCAACAAATAGCATCATGAGAAGGTGAACTAAGTCTTGGGTTTGATATCAGCTTTAGCCCATTATACTAATCAAGGTACTTAACTCCTTTGAGGCTCAGTTTCTTGCATATAGAATATACATTAAAATACCCATTTATTTACCTGGTACAGAGTGGGAGGGGACTATCCAAGGGTATGGATAGGAGGAGGCAGGAAATATTGGGGGTCATCTGGAAAACAAGCAACCAGATGTCAGAAGCAGAGACCAAGGTGATTCTCCTAAAGTCACTGGGACGATACAGAGCCAAGTCAACTGAAAAGGTCCTAATATAACTGCTGCTCATTGAATTGCTGGAGGGAACTAAAGTAGATCCCTCTATCTTACCAAATAGGACTTTGAAATTTTCATTTTCAAAAGCCGATCTGAAAGCAATGATGGGGGACTTCCCTGGGGGTCCAGTTGGTAAGAATCTGCCTTTCAGTACAGGGGACACAAGTTCAATCCCTGGTCGGGGAACTAAGATTGTGTGTGCTATAGGGCAGCTAAGCCTGCATGCCACAATGAAGACCCAGCACAGCCAAAAATAAATAAATTTCTGAAAAATTAAAGCACTGGTAATGTCTGACCCATGAGCATTTAAAATATTTACACTTTACCTGAAGAACTTGTTTCCATTAAATGCATCTATAAAGCAAGACTGAGGCAAGAAGAAAGTTAGGCTTGCACTCTCTCTCTTGGCTTTCAGTACTGAGACAAGGTCAGGGCTCCTATCCAGAAGAACCTTCCAGACAAAGTGAGTGAAGCAATCAAAGTTTTTTCTGGATTTCATAAATCTGGGGTAGCTTACAACTGACGGGTGACTACTTCCAGGCAAACCGAATTCTTGTAGACAAGACAGCAGCAACATTTCCTGTGAACTGCTAGCTTTCGACCTTATCTCCAACACCTGGGAACTGAAGACACTTCCTCCCATATCCCAAGAACTTACGCTTCAGTATTTTCTATTTTAAAATTATGGTGTAATTGCATTCTTATCCCACATGACAGAGAATTGGGGGATTGTTCTGATTCAGCTGTAGAGAAGAAAGTTCTGTGTTTCTGTTCCAAGACTACCTTTGTTGTTTTTTATTATAAAATAATTTACGCTTATTGTATACATTTTAGAAAGCAAAGAAACATCTGAAGGAACAATTAAAAATTCACTGTCAACAGTGGATGTGTTCTCTTAGGGATTTTCTTTCTGTATATGTGGCATTAGTGGCAATGAATCTGTGTGCCAGTTCAGGAGACTCAAGAGACATGGGTTTGATCCTTGGGTCAGGAAGATCCCCTGGAGAAGGGCATGGCAACCCACTCCAGTATTCTTGCCTGGGAAATCCTATGGACAGAGGAGCTTGGTGTGCTACAGTCCACAGGGTCACAAAGAGTCAGAAATGACTGAGCACACATATATGTGAATATAGCCGTAATTACATTAAAAAGCACGACCTATTTTCCCTTAGGGAAATTCATAATTGGGGTTGCTTCTCTCTGAATTTCAGCATTTCATACATCACAGGGGCCACAATGATGTGAAATAAAACAAAGTTATAACTATAAACTTCTACAACTATTTGAAATGATAAAATGAATACAGTCTTTTTAAATGGGTGATGTTCATTATTCCTATCATAGACAGTATCCCAAATTACAGTGACTACACAGAGACTTCAAGCCACTGAGCACCACTGCTAATTTTTGCAAGACATGAGCATTCTTGGAACCAAAGAGTTCCCTTCCTAACCTTGCAGGAAGAGGAGCCTCCAGGATCACAGAAAATCGTGGATTTGCAGAGCTTTGCTGTATTGCCAGTAAAGATGGTGCCTGTAGCCCCAGTCTCTAAATGTGACCAGTTATTAGACTGATATCACTGAGGGCCTTTGCCTTTCCTCTCTGGAAGCTAGAGGCCAGTTAATACCATAATTCCTTATACCCCTAAACCATAGTCCATAAGGCAAGCCTCTCTTGGTTTCCGTTATCTCACATATTCTTAATTCTATATTCCTTAGAATATCTTTCACCATCTCCCTCCATTATCATTGTTTTTTCCTAAGAAAACTTCCGATCATTCCCCCTGGAATCCTCACTCCATGTAAAAAAAAAATCCTTGCAACCTCTCCTATTTCTGGTAATGTCACAGGTTATTTGGACCAACTTCCTGCTGGAAACAACTACAAAGGAGCTGAATTCATCTACACTCCCTCAACACCTCCATTTCCATTTCTGAAGGATGTGGAAGTAGCTCACTTCACTTCAGATGTCAGTGTGTATTAACACTGGGTAGGGGAAGATAAACATCTGAACTGTCAGAGATTAAATAATTGAGACAGACATGAAAGCTTTTTATGTTGATGTTCTTACATATCATTTATGGACAATCCAATCCTGTTTAACTCTTTCCCATCCCATTTGGGGGTTTGTCAAGAACCCACTGGGATATTTTTTGTAAGCCATTTTGGACCAATTCTTTAGCAAGCAAATGAAATCTCTGTAAAGGGTGTCAGGCCAGTGGTGGTCATATTGGGCGAATCAGACTCTTTCTCGGTTTGGTGCCAAGCTGGCCCATGTTCCCCTTTGTGCCTGGTTCAGACAGCTCCCAGGCACTGGGTATGAATGGGGTCTGACCGCTGCCTCCCCCTTGCTGAGTTCCTCCTGCTCACTCATTCTGATGACATTACTCACACTGAATCAGAAGTTGAACTACGATTTATATGCCCTTTCCTATACAGCTTTGTGTATCCTCTAAAGTGAATAATTATCTATTTTTATTTGATTATTTTCCAACATGCTTTCCAACAATTTGACCACACATTTTCCATCAGTCTTCTAAATTCTTCTCAAGATGTTTGGAGACATCAGGTATTTATCAAATCGTATTCCTGAAGAATTTTCCCTTGGAAATTTGTGACTTGTTCTGATCTTGCTAAACCAAAATTGAGGCGGGGAAACCTAGCCTATATTTAAGTAAAGATTCTTCAGCCATTATAAAAGTCAAACAAGAAGAAACAAAGGAAGAAAAGAGTAACTGGAAAATCTTAACATATTGATAATTCTGTAAGGAAAATGAGCTTAAGAGTTGTGAATAGCTAAGATTCCAAGAATCTTATTCAAGAAGATTCAAGAAAATTAGAGATACCAAGGGAACATGTCATGTAAAGATGGGCTCGATAAAGGACAGAAATGGTATGGACCTAACAGAAGCAGAAGATATTAAGAAGAGATGGCAAGAATACACAGAAGAACTGTACAAAAAAGATCTTCCTGACCCGGATAATCACGATGGTGTGATCACTCATCTAGAGCCAGACCTCTTGGAATGTGAAGTCAAGTGGGCCTTAGAAAGCATTACTACGAACAAGCTAGTGGAGGTGATGGAATTCCAGTAGAGCTATTTCAAATCCTGAAAGATGATGCTGTTGAAAGTGCTGCACAAGGTGAAGTCAAGTGGGCCTTAGAAAGCATCACTATGAACAAAGCTAGTGGAGGTGATGGAATTCCAGTTGAGCTACTTCAAATCCTGAAAGATGATGCTGTGAAAGTGCTGCACTCAATATGCCAGCAAATTTGGAAAACTCAGCAGTGGCCACAGNGCACTTTCACAGCATCATCTTTCAGGATTTGAAATAGCTCTACTGGCATTCCATCACTTCCACTAGCTTTGTAAATCACTGCAGATGGTGATTGCAACCATGAAATTAAAAGACGCTTACTCCTTGGAAGAAAAGTTATGACCAACCTAGATAGCATATTCAAAAGCAGAGACATTACTTTGCCGACTGTTTGTCTAGTCAAGGCTATGGTTTTACCTGTGGTCATGTATGGATGTGAGAGTTGGACTGTGAAGAAGGCTGAGCGCCGAAGAATTGATGCTTTTGAACTGTGNTGAGTGCCGAAGAATTGATGCTTTTGAACTGTGGTGTTGGAGAAGACTCTTGAGAGTCCCTTGGACTGCAAGGAGATCCAACCAGTCCATCCTAAAGGAGATCAGTCCTGATGGTTCATTGGAAGGACTGATGCTGAAGCTGAAACTCCAGTACTTTGGCCACCTCAAGTGAAGGGTTGACTCATTGGAAAAGACTTTGATGCTGGGAGGGATTAGGGGCAGGAAGAGAAGGGAACGACAGAGGATGAGATGGCTGGATGGCATCATTGACTCGATGGACGTATGGCATCACTGACTCGATGGACGTGAGTCTGAGTGAACTCTGGGATTTGGTGATGGACAGGGAGGCCTGGCGTGCTGCGATTCATGGGGTCGTAAAGAGTCGGAGACAACTGAGCCACTGAACTGAACTGAAGATTCCAAGCTCAGGAATTCCCCATTCTTGGGACAGCTTTGTGATTTCTCTCTCTTTCCCACATGAACTGTGCCCAGACCTTCTCACTCTTTCCATCTAAGACCTAGGTCCCTGTCTCATCTCTCTTTCCTCACTGCCTGTTCCAGACTCTGGTGGTCCAGACATCTTCCTGACTCACCCCTCACCTCCACTAAGTCTCACTGCCAGATCACCAGTCCTTCCCCAGTCCTAGCCCACAGTCCCAATGCCCTACACTCTGCCCAATCACTTCTGTTGTTCTTAATTATGCACATGTCTTGTGATTATTGGGGATTCCCTGGTGGCTCAGATGGTAAAGAATCTGCTTGCAATGCAGGAGACCAGGGTTCTATCCCTGGGTCAGAAAGATCCCCTAGAGAATGGACTGGCAACCCACTCCAATATTCTTGCCTGGAGAACTCCAGGACTGAGAAGCTTGATGGGCTACAGCCCAGGGGGTCGCAAGGAGTCGGACCCAACTGAGCACAGCAGTGCTATTGTGATTATTATTTATGCTGTGTCCCCTCCCCACCCACTCTCGTGTAGAGAGACCTTAAAATTATGTTCACTGATGTATCCAAGAATCACTAGGACAGTGCCTGGCACATAGTATGTGTCCAAAAGTGCAACTTTTTGTGGAGTGAATAAATGATTTCTCAACCCAGCACCCCAGATGCTTTTACCACCCTGGTTTTCTCCCACCTTCATTGTGTCCATTTTCAAACTTGAATCTACCCAACAGTCATTTTCTCAGCCTCTGATGCTGTGGCTTCTGGTATTTTCAAGCTGCTGAGAGTCGCTGGAGAAAAATCACAGAGGCCTGCCAAGGAGATCCTCCACAAAATCACATTGCTGAACTAATATGTGACTTTAATCATGACTAACAGTCTCTGTGGTCTTCCCAGGTAGCTCAAGGGTAAAGAATCCACCTGCCAAGCAGGAGACATGGGTTCAACCCCTGGGTCAAGAAGATCATCTGGAGAAGGGAACGGCAACCCACTCCAGTATTCTTGCCTGAAGAATCCCGTGGACAGAGGAGCCTGGCAGGCTACAGTCCATGGGGTCATAAAACAGTTCAAGAGGACTTAGCAACTAAACAACAACAATCTTTGTATTTATCTCAAGTTGCCTCCCTAGCAAATTCCACTGTGATGTTCCAAAACATCTTTCCCTTTTGTATCTGTGTAGAGTCAGACTTGTTGCCCAACCACAGCCGATGTTCAGACTTGAGCAATTGTTTTCATTTTTGTAATAGGTTCTTTCCAGCTCTATTTTGTCCCTACTCTTTTGGCCTCTTTCCCTCACCTACTCCTAACTTAGGCAATCTTGCTGAACTTTAAATCTACTCACAAGCAGACTTAAATGATTTTGTTTCAATAGAGTTTTAAGTTTGTTGTTGATGTGTTTTAGTTTCTTAGGTAATTTTAAAGCACTTTGTACTTTGTAGATTAAATTTAATGGTCATATAAAATTCTGTGATAATGTACTTACTTTCACTAATGTTGGACTTACATATGTTTTTCCATTTATTTTATCATAAAAGCCTAAGCACATAAATCTTTATTTGACATTTCTGCAAATTCTTAACAGTAGATTCCTAGATTTATTGGAGTCAAAAGGTCTAAGCATTTTAAGACTCATGATAAATGTAGCCAAATTTCTTTTCAGAAAAATGGTACTGATTTATGCTCCTATTAGTCACAGTAATCACTTCATTATACCCTCGCCAGTACTAGTATTTTTGTTTTATCATTTTTTTCAACTGGATACACAAAGAATAGTGTTCATTTTAATTGCATCTCTTTGATCATTTGTGAATATGATGTTTTTCACATATTCATTAGCTATATGTACTTTTCCTTTTGTGGATTGCCTATTAAATATCTCTCCCCATTCATCCGTTGAGATATTCATGTTCTTGGTCATTTTGTCTATGTTGTTGAGAAATCTATTGCAGTAATTTTGTGTAATGTTTGCTGGAAATAATTTTCTGGCCTGAAAATAGCCTTTTCATTCATTTTTTTCTTCTTAATATGTACACACCATTTAACAGTCTTGTTAGAGCTTTTGGGATCTTTGCATTTGTTTGTAACCATGGAGAGTCTTCTCTGATCCAGAAATTTTATATTATTTTCCAGTTTTTGTTTCTAATAGTTTGTCATTTATAAAAGCTATTCTTCATATATTTGCATGTGCTATGATATGAATTTTCCCCCCAACCAGTCAACCATTTGGTCCAATTTTGGAGTTTTAGATGGACCAACAAATAATATCCTTTCCCTGTCATGAGCTGGAAACCTATTAAGAGATAAAGACACAATGCACAATGCAGCCAGATGTTGTCTTCTTTATTTCTGGGTAAAACTGACTAGAACATGTAATTTTAGATAAACCAGAATAACCTGTTAATACACCTCAATCCTGGACTAAACTGTTGGAGTCCCGTGAACTCAGGCTCTTCTAAGTCAATTCAGCCGTGTCCAATTCTTTGAGACCCTATGGACTGTAGCCCACCAGCCTCCTCTGTCCATGGGATTCTCCAGGTAAGAATACCAGAATGGGTTGCCATGCCTTTCTCCAGGAGATCTTCCAGACCCAGGGATCAGACCCTAGTTTCTTATGTCTCCTGCTTTGGCCGGTAAGTTCTTTACCACTAGTGCCACCTGGGAAGCAGGTTGTGCTACACCCCAGTGAATTCCCATCAGACAGGAGCAAGAACTTCCTCCATAAGGGGCCACAGAGCAAAGGGCAGAACAGCTGTCTGCAGCCCAGCAGATCCAAGAGAGGAGGAGCCTGAGCCACTTGACACTCTATTTCTTCTTCCAGATTCATCTGTGCAGTATTTCCCTCCTCTCATCCTAGGGAGGAGAAAGTGAGCACTCAGGAGAGAAGCGGGGCATGGGACTCGAGGTGAAGACTCTGTGCACAGAAACACACATTTAGGAACAATTTCTCTCCCTTCCTTTCTCCAACCCCTCCCATCCACACCAATAAATATCTAGCACCCTTCATCAGAGAATCTTCCACTTGAGTCTTTCTGTGACACCATCTTTATCATCATCATCATATCATCATGTGAACTCAGGCCCTGCTGTGCTAAGTCGCTTCAGAGACCCTATGGACGTAGCCCTCCAGGCTCCTGGGTCCATGGGATTCTCCAGGCAAGAATACTAGAGTGGGTTGCCATGCCCTCCTCCAGGGCATCTTCCCTACCCGGTGATCAAACCTTGGTCTGTTTCTGACCTATCTATTCTGTTTCACTAAACTATACTAGTAATAAAAACAAATTGAAAGCATTATTGTTCTTCTGTTGTCTTTCACTTTCTGGGAAAACTAATCCCTCTCTGCCATCCACCTGTTTTGTTTTGTTTTCTCAAAATATATTAGTTACTATTGCCTGTTGTCCTCCAGCTGCATTTTAAAATGATTTTGTCATATTCCAAAAATAACCCTATTGGGATTTTGATTGGAATTATATTATAACTATAAATTAATTTGGCAGGAAATTGACATTTTTTATAATATTCAGTTCTCCCATCCAAGAACACAGTATGGTTCTATTTACTGAAGTCTTCTTTTATATCTTGTAGTAAAATCTTGTCATTTATTCATATAAATCTTTCATAGTTCTTGTTAAGTTATTCCTAGGTATTTCATCTCTTTTGTTGCTATTGGGAATGCAATATTTTTCTCCATTATGTTTCATCACTAGTTTTTGTTAGTAAATAGAAAATCCAATAATTTTCAGATATTTATCTTAATATATATGTGCGTGTATGCAGGTGTCCTCAGTCACTCAGTCATGTCTGACTCTTTGCGACCCCGTGGACAATAGCCCGCCAGGCAACTCTGTTCATGGAATTCTTCAGGCAAGAATACTGGAGTGGGTTGCCATTTCCTACTCCAGGGGCTCTCCCCAACCTAGGGATTGAACATGTGTCTCCTGCGTCTCCTGCATTGCCATGTGGATTCTTTACCACTGAGCTAGCTGAGAAGCCCCCTATATATGTGTATCTTTCATATATTAAGTCATTCTTTTCACTCTTTTATTAATGTCAATACCTCCTTCCTTGGGCTTTCTAGACTGGAGCTTTCCATGGTGTGCCTCGTGCCGTCCACTGTTGCGCTGAGAGTGGGACTCAGGTGCTCTGTAAAATACTGACTGCGGCAGTCAGGGGAGGTCTGGTTCGGCCACTTGTAGCTAGTCACCTACAATCAAGAGGCTCCTTGGAGACTCAAGAGAGAGTCCCAAGCAGAACAATTCTGACTATGAGATCACTATTAGCAATGAGCACAACTGGCCACATCCCACACACCTTGCTTTGTGCCAGTCTGTTAAACCAACCCAAGAGGGGCCCTCTAGCCAGGGAAGAGCACATCTCTGCCTTGTAGCCCTGGGATCATGGAACTGCTGGAGGGGTTTGGGTACCAAGTGCCCACTGGCCCAGATCACAGCCCAAAGGGGCTCAGGGCAGGCACTTCACCAGCCAGCAGCTTGAAACCTTGGCCCTGACACACAGGAGATGCAGCCACGTATTTGTGCCGATGGATTATTTTAACAAGATTCAACCTACTTGCAAGGTGACTGCTCAGATAACACCAGTCTTCTCTTCACATTAAAGAGCTTCGTCACTTCTTGAAGCACATGATACAAAAAAGCTACATTGTTTGAAAAATCTATTTGCATCATTACAGCAAATCTCAGTATCACATCTGTCTATGAAAGAATGAAAGAGCTGTTAGATTCTCTTGGCAGCTATTATACATTTTAAAGATTAAAAACTAAATATTTAAAATTAGCAAATTATATGAACAAAGTTTCTCATTCATGTTGACTGATAAGAGATGATCATTAAAAAGTCAACACAAAGAGATATTGATAACTCTTTCAGGCATATAATCTTTTTTAAAAATATTATTTATTTATGTTGTGCTGGGTCTTCATTGCTGTGTGAGGGCTTCCCTAGTGCAGTGATCAGGGGCTACTCTTCATTGCAGTGTGCAGACTTCTCGTTACAGTGGCTTCTTTCGCTGAGGAACACAAGCTCTAGGCACATGGGCTTCAGTAGTTGCACATTTGGGTTTAGTTGATCCGAGGCATGTGGAATCTTCCTGCACCAGGGGTTGAACCTATGTCCCCTGTACTGGCAGGCGGATTCTTATCCACTGTACCACCAGCGAAGTCCAAGCATATAATCTTAAAGTTATGTTCAGAGAAGGAAGCCTAAGTTTCCAGGTAAATAATTCGAGAATATTTTACATGGAAGTTTTATATAAATTCAATATTGAATATCTTCCCTAATGCATTACATTTTAATTTTATTATCATAATTGTATAATATAAAAACACACTAAAATTTTTTCACCAAGCTACGAAGATTGTCTCCAGCCTTCTATGGTTTATTCCAATATATCTTACAGATATTACCATTTTCTCCAAGAACCATACTGTGAAAAAGGACTGAGAATCTCTGTTTTAGTTGTTCAGTCACTCAGTCATGTACAACTCTTTGCAACCCCATGGACTGCAGCACACCAGGCTTCCCTGTCCTTCACTATCTCCCAGAGTTTGCTCAAATTTACATCCACTGAGTCAATGATGCCATCCAATCATCTCATCTTCTGCTACCCATTCTCCTCCTGCCCTCAGTCTTTCCCAGCATCAGGGTCTTTTCTATTGAGTCAGCTCTTCTCATCAGGTGGCCAGAGTACTGGAGCTTCTGTTTTAGAACAATAAGCAAACCATGATAACCATGCACCTCCTTTTATAATAAGCTTGTTATTTCTGCTTTAAGCCATTGCAACAACAAAAACTTACACACACACACACACACACCACACACACAAAAAAAAACAACTGTGGGTTTGATCCAATTACTTTCTGTCTTCTCCAAGGCCATGTGCTATCAGGCGTCCTATTTTTCTCCTTAGTCATTAATCACTTTCTCTCTTGGGCACCTTCTCTTCAGTTTAAAGAAACAGGATCAAATTCTCCATCTTGAATAAGGAAGGAATAGTCCATCAACTTTGGATTCGCAAGCAATCTTTCTAGCTCTCACCTTCAGACTCTCACAGTAGTGTGGTTCCCGCTCTGGTCATGCTACCGAAATCATCCCAGGTGATCATCTCCCTTGTGCATAATGCTACCGTCTCTTTTCAGTCCTCATCATCCTTGGCTTCTTTGCTGCCCACTCTGTTTCTCTTTTTAAAAAACTATTATTTATTCAGCACTTCCTGTGAGTCAGGAATTGTGCTAAATCTTTATTTAGAACCCTGGATTCAATCTTCACAATAGCCTTATTTTAGGTAGGTCTTACTCTACCTATTTCACAGATGAAAAAACTGAGACTCAGAAAGATAAGCAAAATTCCCCAAGGTCTCACAGTAAGTAGTGAGCAGTAGTGGGCATTCATATGACCAAATCTTTTCAGTCCCTGGTTGTCTTCTATGACATTTTGTTTGCCTTGTTCTTTATTCTTATCCTATATTTCTGTTGCTCATTTTCAAAATTAAGGAAAATTTCAGTCATTATTCTTTCAAATATTTTTTAAGTTTCTTTCTTCTACTCTCTTTCTGGGACTGTGATAACATGAATGTTAGACCTTTTGATATACTCCCACAGGAGAAAGAGGGGTTATGCTCTCCTTACCCTTGCCAAATCTTTTTTTTTTTTTCTGTTGTTCATAATGGATAATTTTTATTGACTTTTCTTTTAATGTACTGACTCTTCTGTTATATCCATTCTGCTAGTCAGTCCATCTGGGGAGCTTTTTATTTTGGCTGTTTATTTTTTTTAGTTTAGAAATTCCCATCTGGTCTTTTTATATCCTCTATTTCTTTGCTGAGACTTTCTATCTTTCCATTCATTTCAAGAATGATTACCTTGACTTCTTAGAGCATTTATATAATAGTCACGTAAAAGTTATAATTCCAGGACTTCCTTGGTAGTCCAGTGGTTATAGACAGCCAGTGGGAATTTGCTGTATGATGCAGGGAACTCAAGTCAGTGCTCTGTGATAACCTATGGGGGTCAGATGGGATGGAGGTGAGATCGAAGTTGAAGAGGGAGGGGACATATTATACCTATGGTTGATCCATGTTGATATAGGGGTGAGATGGGAGGGAGGTGGGAGCGAGGTTTAAGAGGGAGGGGACATATTATACCTATGGTTGATCCATGTTGATGTATGACATAAGCCATCACAATACTGTGAAGTAATTACCTTCTCAGTCCAGTTCACTCACTCAGTCGTGTCCGACTCTTTGAGACCCCATGGACAGCAGCACACCAGGCTTCCCTGTCCATCACCAACTCCTGGAGCTTGCTCAAATTCATGTCCATTGAGTCGTTGATGCCATGCAACCATCTCATCCTCTGTCGTCCCCTACTCCTCCTGCCCGCAGTCTTTCCCAGCATCAGGGTCTTTTCCAGTGAGTCAATTCTTTGCATCAGGTGGCCAAAGTATTGGAGTTTCAGCCTCAGCATCAGTCCTTCCAATGAATATTCAGGAGTGATTTTCTCTAGGACTGACTGGCTGGATCTCCTTGCAGTCCAAGGGACTCTCAGGAGTCTTCTCCAACACCAATTATATTCTAATTAAAAATAAAATAATTTTAAAAAAGAGAGAATTCTCCTGCCAATACAGGGGCCTCGAGTTCAGTCCCTGGTCTAAGAAGATTCCACATGCCCCGTGGCAACTAAGCTGCTGCTGCTGCTAAGTCGCTTCAGTCATGTCTGACTCTGTGTGACCCCATAGACAGCAGCCCACCGGGCTCCGCCGTCCCTGGAATTCTCCAAGCAAGAACACTGGAGTGGGTTGCCATTTCCTTCCCCATTGGCAACTAAGCTGCTGCACTACAACTACTGAGCCCATCTTTCGCAACAAGAGAAGCCACCAAAATGAGAAGCCCACTCGAGTAGCCTCGGCTCTCTGAAACTAGAGAAGGCCTGCGAAGCCATAAATAAATAATTTTTTAAAGTTATAATTCCATAATCTGTTGGATTCTGTCACCTTGTCTCCTGTGAGCTGACATTTCCCTGTTTCTTTGTATGATGGTAATTTTGGATTGTAGATTTGATATTTTGATTGTTAGGTAATGAGGCTCAGGCTCTTGTTTAAATCCTATGGAGCATTTTTATGTTTCTGTCTTAGCAGGCAATTGATCTGGTTGGGTTCAGGTCACAGGTTCTGACCAGTCCTCTGTGGGTTGCAGCTGTAATGACAGTTGAATTCTCTGAGTTTGCAGGGCTACTGTATGTGCCATCCAGGGACCAGTGTGAGACCAGCATGGTGGCCTGTCACATAGTTCAGTTCTCATTTAGGGCCAGGTCTATACATGTACAGATCAAGGGTGAGGGGGTTCATAAACAACTTGATGGGGTTGATTTTCTCAGCTCTTTTCTCTTTAAGATCACCTTGTTCTTTTCAGTTCCCTGGGGCTTCCCTTTTCCATCTCAGTGTCTAGCTACCTGACTCTGCTGTGCACTTGCTACATGAAGTGTGTGTTCCCAAACCTGGAATATGCACCCAATAGGGTAGGGCCAATTAAGCGCCATGTCCACCCCTAAACCATTGACAGTCTGCAGGGGTAATGCCTTGAGCTGACGAGCTTACACCAATTAGGACACTCCTAAGGGGCTGAGAATGGTTGACATTTGACGAAATCGGGCTCTGTGAAGAGCAGTGACATGGCTGTTGGGCAGACAGCCAGGAGTGTTTAGCCAACGCTTCTTGTCTCCTTTTCTTCCCTGAAGCACTAAATGTCAGCAACCTCCTCCCAATCGCTCAGGTTTAAAACCTCAGAGTTTTCTTCTCCTCTGTGATTCTCCTCCCCATCTTCACTCCTGCAAACATCCAAACAGATGCTCAGCCCCCTCACTAACATGTCTCTCCTTCATCCTTACACTTTAAAGCCCACCTTTCATACTTCCCTGGTGGTCCAGGGGTTAAGAATCCTCCTGCCAATGCAGGGGACATGGGTTTGATCCCTGGTCTAGGAAGATCCCACATGCCGAGGGGCAACTAAGTCCATGCGCCACAGCTGCTGAAGCCCATGCGCTCTAGAGCCTGTGCTCTGCAACAAAAGAAGCCACCTTAAGGAGAAGCCCATGCACCACAACAGAGCAGCCCCTGCTCACCACAACTAGAGAAAGCCTGTGAAGCAATGAAAACCCAGTGCAGCCCAAAATAAAATTAAAATAAAGCCCTCTTTTCTGGCTTTCTTGCCTCAGAGTTCCCCTCTCTGTGGTTAGCATCTAAAAGCAGAGTACAACTGATTATCAAATTCCCCTGGCCTACAGAAGGAAGTCCTTAGTGCTGTGATCCAGGCCTCCCTGCATCTATTCTAACCTTCCATGTCTAGGGTCACATGACAGCCCTCTGTCCCCAACACTCCAGCAACTACCTTTGACTAAAGGTCAGTCCTTACACATATCCTGCATTTTGTGCCTTTTGTTCCAGCTGTGTCCTCCTAAAAGACCCTTCTACCAAATCACAGTATTCAAGGCTCAGCTAGCATGTCATGTTCTCCCTGAAACTGAGCCCACAGCAAGTTAGCATTCATCTCCCTTTCCCTTTAGACATCTCTACTGTAGCTTTTGATCACGATGCCTTGAGTTGCACTGTTGTCTCCTTCACTAGAGCATGAGCTACTTAAGATGTGAGACCCTCTCCTGTTCTCCTT
This sequence comes from Redunca redunca, assembly GCA_006410935.1. Lineage (NCBI taxonomy): Eukaryota > Metazoa > Chordata > Mammalia > Artiodactyla > Bovidae > Redunca > Redunca redunca. The sequence continues at coordinate 134,232 of SJYQ01004396.1, forward strand.
TGCAGCCCCCAGAGTGTCTGGTCCAATATCTCAGACACAGTAGATACTGACAACATGGTTGTTTCATTAGGTTCAATTAAATGGACTTGACTATTTAGCCTCTAGGCTTTCCAGGTGGCGCTAGTGGTAAAGAACCCATCTGCCAATGCAGGAGATGTAAAAGATGTGGGCTTGATCTCTGGGTCAGGAAGATCCCCCAGAAGAGGACATGGCAACCTACTCCAGTATTCTTGCCTGAAGAATCCCATGGACAGAGGAGCCTGGCAGGCTACGGTCCATAAGGTCACTAAGAGTTGGATATGACTAAAGCGACTTAGCATGCTCACAAGTAACATTCTTGGGATCAAAAGAATAATTGAAAGGTGAAAACTAATTTTTACCTTCTAATAGGCTTCTGTGGGTGTCTTACTCAAAAGGCATTTAAGAGGAGAAATCATTCCCTTCCCAGCAAAGCCTGGGTGCTTACCCCTATGCTACCATAGCTCCCTGTGCCCCTCATTTTTATCATGCATCACTTTTCCATTACTCAATTAGTATCTGTTCCCCCGCCTCATGCTTTCATATCCTTCTTGGAAAGTAGGGACTCATCTTTCTTATTCTCTACTGTATGTCTGATACCTACTACAGTTTCAAGTTTGCAGAAAGCACTCACAAATATTTATTCTTTGAAAAATTCCATAATTAAGAGCTACTAAAAAGAGATAAAAAGAAGTTTAAGCCTGTTATACAGCATTGCAAATTGCAGTGATGAGAAATAAATTTGGACAAACAGAATAAATTGAACAACAGCAAATAAGAAAACACCATAAAATATAGTCTACCTTTACCAAAACAACCCTTGACTTTTCCTTCTCTTTCTCCCTTTCTTAACTTCCCCAATTTTCATTTTCCTTTCTTTTCCCTTCTTGTTTATACATGGGAATAGGGCTGCCAGTTGTCCCCTTATTTCCATTCTCATCTTCTTATACATAAATAGAGTTTTTAGTTCATCATAATGCCACATAAGTAAAGTTGATATTTCTTAGCCACCCTTGTAGCTTGGTATAGCCATGTGGCTGTTTTAGCCAGTGGGAGGTAAGTAGAATGACTAGAATGATATATGCAAATTTGGGGTCTTACCCTTCACAGAAAGAAGCGTGCTCTCTCCTTTCATCTATCCCCTTCCCACCAGCTGAAATGCAGATGTGCTGACTGAAACCAGAACAGTCCTGTTGATCCACAGAGTAGAAGCTGCATGTCATGATGTAGCAAGGAGATTGAAAAAGCCTGATCCCATGTAGCCACCAAACCCACCCTGGCTGCTTCAACCCACATTGTTAGGAAAGTGATCCAGAGAACTGTCTATTTTGTTGACCTTTGTCTCTCTCTCTCTTTTTTTTTTTTCTTTGACCTTTGTCTCTTAAAGAACACCAATATTTACATCCTTCGAGAGCCTGTTATACAGAGTGAAGTCAGAAAGAGAATAACAAATACAGCTTATTAATGCATATATATGGAATCTAGAAAAAATGGTATTGATAAACCTATTTGCAGGGAAGAAATGGAGAATGAACTTGTGGACATAGTAGGAAAGGGAGTGAGTGAGTGGGATGAATGGAGAAAGCAGCATCACTATGTATATACTCTCTGCTGTGCTGTGCTTAGTTGCTCAGTCGTGTCCGACTCTTTTGTCACCCCATGGACTGTAGCCCACCAGGCTCCTCTGTCCATGGAATTCTCCAGGAAAGAATGCTAGAGTAGGTTACCATGCCCTCCTCCAGGGGATCTTCCCAGCCCAGGGATTGAACCCAGGTCTCCTATATTGCAGGCAGATTCTTTACCATCTGAGCACCAAGGAAGCCTTAATATACACTATCATGTGTAATGATACATGGTTAGCTGATGAGAAGTTGTTGCATAGCAGAGGGAGCCCAGTCTGTGATGCCCTAGAGGGATATGATGGGGAGAAGAGAGGAAGGCTCAAGATAGAGGGGATATATGTGTAATTATGGCTGATTCACTTTGTTGTATGGCAGAAACCAACATAACATTGTAAAAATTAAAAAACAAAAAATTTTTTAAAAATATAATGCGTGGTAATCTTTATGGCCATTTTTCCTAATAGAAAAAAAAGAAAAAAGATACCTTTGAAAAATCCTACATTTGCTCTGTGTCTTGAAAAATTACAGATACAGGCTACTTTGTGATATTTCTATTAAAATAATGTTGACTTTTCGGGGTCTAAATGAGAAAGGAAATGTTGTATTTGGATGTCTATTGAGAATCATCTTGGTTAAAGAAAGGGGGTTAGGCAACTATACCCATTGAGACTTTTGAGACAAAAGAAAAAAAATCTAGCAATAACATTACTGATTAATATTTAATGTTACCTTGAGTAGACAGCTAAAGGGATTCTATTGAAAATGCCTTTTAAATTATGTTTGTCTCTCAGAGTTCTGAATCTTTCATTCACTTCTCAATAAAATGAATTAACTACTTAATTTGTGGCCTGGCAAAGCAAGGGGAATTATTGACCAAGAATCCCCCTAAAACACCTAGGGTAAGTACTGAGATGTGTGAATTTCATTAATTTAGCTGCTGAGATCTTTGATTTCTTACTCATATTTTTGCAACTTTTCCAACTTATTGATGATAACTTCACTTTTTTTTTTTTTTAACCACACTGTGAGGCATGTGGGATCTTAGTTCCCCAAACAGGGATTGAACCCTTGCCACTATAATGGAAGATCAGAGTCTTAACCACTGGACTGCCAGGGAAATCTAATAACTTTATATTTTAAATTAAAAAGAAAAACAGTAGACTCAACATTCTTAGATTTAACCTCATTTCTAATATCATGAAAAACTTAGGAAGTACATGGTATGATATTACATAATTGCTCCAGTTCACAGAGGAAATTATATCCTAGAATGATCCATTCGACAGTTCACAAAGGTCTGGGAACATTCAGGATCTCACTTCTAGTATTATGACAGTCCTCTCTTCAGCAGGAAGCTTGCCTGGTTCAATAGACTTTGTTCATCAAGAAATCTGATGGAGGATTTCCCTGGTGGTCCTGTGGTTAAGAATCCACCTGCCAACGCAGGGGACACAGGGTGGATCCCTGATCCGGGAAGATCCCACATGTCTTAGAGCAGCTAAGCCTATGCACCACAACTACTGAATGGGTCCTAGATCACATGCTCTGCAATAAGAGAAATCACCACAATGAGAAGCTGACACACTGCAATGGAGAGTAGTCCCCACTCACTGCAACCAGAGAAAACCCTCACTCAGCAACGGAGATGCAGCGCAGCCATAAATAAATAAATATTTATTAAAACATAGTAATAACAAAAAGCCAAACACATATTAAAAAAAAAGAAAGAAATCTGATGAAGGTTTTCTTCTATGCAGTCTAGGGTCTGTAATGCCTGAAAGACCAAGAGAAGAGACTATTTCTTTTCAAAAACCTTTCTGTTAGTCCTTATTGGTAATAGAGAGAATCAAGTGTAAGTTACCGATCCCTCTTCCTTACCAACCATTCCCTTGTTGAAGGCATATCTGCATTACTGGTAGATGTGCAGTTTATAAGGAAGCTTATCACTCAAGAGATTGAAGATGAGTAAGGCCCTCCATAGTGGCCTCCTGGACTAGAAGTTCCTGCGTGTTCACTGTTCTCTTCAAGAACCTATCACAGAAAAAAAGAAGAAGAAGAACCTAGCCCAGGGCATGTACACAGCAGGTGCTTAACAAAAATCTACTGAATGAATAAACAGATTCAGCGCATGATGTGAGGAAGCATGACATACTTCCTGCCTTCGAAGAGCTTACCAGCCATACATACCCATGACATAAACCAAAAGAACTCATTTCCTAAGAGGCAAACGATTAATACAGATTTTTAGGTACTATAGCTTTTCTGGAAGGTCATTCTGTAGGGTTTTGATTGAAAAAGACAAAGGTGAAATGGGCCAAAAGAGAAAGAATTCCAGAGAAAAAGAAAGGCGGGCATTAGGACACAGCCCAAGACACCAGGCAGATGAAATGGCAGAGTAATGGAGTACCTGAGGACGAGGTTAGGGAAAGAAGCTGGGGTTGTGTGCGTGGATGGCTCCGGATGACCCGCCGAGAGTGCGGAGTCCATTGTGCGTCATGGGGAACCACTGTAGTTTGCTCCATTGGGGAAGACAGACAGGACGGGGCAGGAATAGGGGGGCAGCTGCTATTAGGGCCGTGTAACCAGGAAAGAGTGTTTATTAGGGCAGTGGCCGGGCTATGCGGAAAAGGCATAAAGAAAGCATCTAGAAGCTCCGTGAACCACTCCTGCAGGAACCAGGATGAACCTGCAGTACTTCTTCAGGCATCGCGAGTCAGTCGCCTGGGTGCTACTGTGACACAGGGCAAACTAAAATCGACCCTGAAGTAGAAAAAACTTTATAAAACAGCTCTATTAACTTTGTTTAAATTTGTTTCAGAAATATACAAGGTCATTTATTTTAAAAAATACTCAAAGTATACAGGATAAGTAAAAATTACCCCAAATCCCACTCCCAGCCACCAAGATTACTGTTATTATTTTGGTGAATACTTGCCCTCACATTATTCTATACACAGATACATACAAAGTATGATAGAATCTTATTAGATGCAATTATTCCATACAAGCTCTTCCAGAGTTAATTTTCCTCACCCCCTAATATGTTGTAAACATTTTTCCATTTCGATAAATATTGATCTACATATAATGATGTCAATCAGTTTGCCTCTATCACAATGTTCCACTAATGGATATTTGGATTCTCATTCTGTGTGTTGCTCTAAACAATCCTGTGATTAACTTCATTGTGTATATTATTTTTCAACTGTATGATTATCTCCTTAATATAAATCTAAGAAGTTGGACTAGCTAGATCAAAGGTATATATCATTTTATGTTTTGACACATATTCCCAAACCACCCTCCAGAAAAGTATGTTTATTCATTTACACAATAACTATTTTTTGAGCACTTACTATGTACCAAACACTGTTCTATGTGCTGGAAATACAATAGTGAATAAAATGGACAAAGTCTCTGCCTTCGTGGAATGTACATTCTAATGTAGGACAATAAACAAAAAACTAAACATATATTGCCAAATAGTGGTAAGTGTTACAAAAGCACAATAAAACTGAGTAGGGGGGTGGAGAGTCCCAGGGGGTCAGGGGAGGAAATAGAGTGTTTTACATGAGATGGTGGGAAAGGGACTATGAGGAAGAGACATGGTATCAGACATGCGCGTGCCCGTGAGGACAGCAGTACAGAAAGGGAACAGGAGAGTCAAAACATCTGACATAGGAACATGGCTGGCACGTTTCATGGCCAAAAAGCCAGTGTCTCTGGAGAGACTGGAACAAGAGGGAGAGCTGTGGGAAATCCAGATGGAGAGGTGGCCAGGTCAGACCAGAGAATTAGGGATGAGCGCTTGTAGAGGTGTTCCAACTCGTTATGATAGTTGCTAAAGGAATGAGACTCTAGCCTGGGACTATTAAAGGGGGAAGAAGGATGGAACTGGGTCTATTTTCGCTGTGTTTTACCACTGCTCAGTCTTCTACTCACTAAACACTGCTTAATGGAGGTCTGCATTCCTTCTTCCCCTCTCCCAACTCCACTCTTTCCCACTTATGACTAGGGTCTGGCAAGGATGGAACACATGTAGGACTATGTATATGGAAAGTGATTTAAGCATCCATTATGCAAGTCTTATTATGAAGTCTTAGGATATCTCCCAACTTCAATGAGATCTGAAAACTCTTTTTGCTGGCATCTTAACTAAGCTGAGAGATTCCCTGCTCCCATGATTGGAGAGCTCTATCATCTTAATAAAAACTCAGGCAGCCACGTGGGCTCATCATGGCTGATTTAAATCCATATGAACTTTCCCAAGTCCTCCTAACACAGAATTTTTAACATGGAAGGTGATCTATAAATATATGCTGGATAAACAAGAGAATACTCACAGTTTTTCTCTGAAGGCAACTTTAGTTTCTAGGAAGAAGCTCTATCCTATTATTTTGATTAGTGTCATTTTCAGTGGACACATTCTGACCACGTTCTTCAATTCTGATGCACTTTGATTACAGTTCCCTGGGCCCTGCCTTTGGGTGTCTCCCTACCATCTGCTGGGAAGGTTCAGGGGATTTAAATGTCTCCAAAGAGAGCTTGGGACTTCCCTGGTGGTTCAGTGGTTAAGACTCTACATTTCCAATGTAGGGAGATTGGGTTTGATCCTTGGTCCAGGAACTAGATCCCACATACCACTACTAAGACCCAGAGCAGCCCAATAAATACTCTAGGGATCCCAGGTGGTTCAGTGATAAAGAATCTTCTTGCCAGTGCAGGAGACAGGAGACATGGGTTTGATCGAGAAGATCCCCTGGAGGAGGAAATGGCAACCCATGCCACTATTCTTGCCAGGAGAATCCCATGGACAGAGGAGCCTGATGGGATACAGTCTGTGGAGTCACAAAGAGTTGGACACGGCTGAGTGAACACAAGGAGAGCACCGACAGACAGTGTTTAGGGCAAGGTTTGAGTAAACACAGGGCTTTACTCTTTCCCAAGGTAATTATCTGCTTGGGATAAGGATTTCTTCTCCAGTGATAGTATAGAAATTGCACAGCAAAAAAATAAGACTAAGAGCAAAATAATTTTTTTTTAATTCAAAGAAAAAAGGTGATTTGCTGACAATGGAAATTGCAATGTTGGTGAATTTACTGTTCTTTAAACAAAATTAATAATAGCATTTTCTTCTGGCTATGAAAGTACTTTGTACTCATTCTAGAAACATATTTTAAATATCAAAAGCATAAAGGAGAAAATAAAAATTACTCATAATTCATTATTCACAGATGACATTTTGCTGGATTTCCTTCCTTTCTAAACATCACTATGATCATACTATATATGTACAGTTTTACATCTCTCTTTTTCACCTGACAACCAATTCTGAACCTTTTCCCCCAAATACATTTTTTAATATTATTACTAAAAGATACACAATGTTCCAACTATGCCTTTGTCATAATTTATATTATGTGTCCATTACAATTAGTAGGGGCTAGAGAACATTAGTTTTCAATCTATATTATAAACTCTTACAAATAATGTTTCAGTGAACATCCTTATACATAGTCATTATTTAATCTCTAAACAATGTCCTAAACTAGACCCTCAGGAGTATAATTACTTGGTCAAAACATGTGACATTTTAAAAGTCTTTTGATAAGTATTTCAAAACTGCTTTCCAAAAAGTTTATATTAACTTACACTCCCCTCCCACTACTCTCAACCATCCTGCTCATGCCACAGTATTTTAAGAGTAGCAAAGAGATGCTGAGTTCAAATCCTACCTCTACTATCTTAGGGAAGTTATTTAACCTCATTAAAGCTCAGTGTCCTCATTTGTAAATCAGGGATAGTAATGGTTATCTAATTCAAAGAGTTGTTGTGAGGGTTAAGTTAAATACCATAGAATTGCTTAGTACAGTTCCTAGAATGTATCAGGTAGTCAATATTAGCAGCTATCATGTAGTCAATGTTACCAGTAACCAGTAATATCACCCTTCCCCAAATTACTGCTAGCCAGAGCAATATTTGGGTACAAAATCCCCTAAACACAGTCATAAAAAGTACCAAGCTTCCCTGTTGAAATAGCTGAAGTCACTCAATTATTGTATCCATACACAAAGCCTCAGTATTCTAAAAATACTCACCTATTTGGTTTCCACCTGGAAGCAAAAACGGTCTACTGAAAGGTGTTATCTACCCTCTATATGTTATTTTAACAATGGTATGTTTTTCTTTATTATTCCAAGGGAAATATTTATTTAAGGGTCAATGGCTCAAATTTGGATTTTTTTTTCCAGCAAGAGAAGGAATCAACATAAACAGCCTTGTAATTCATCATTATAAACAGACCTCATAACCTTCAATCTATTCTGTTTTGGTCACAGCCTCTCAAAAGAGATCAATATCTTATTTTTAAAAAAAAGAGTCCCTGAACAACTTAACAAAGAAAAAGTTATTCTAATCATTTAATAATCTGAAAGGTCCTCTGGAACTTTGCTTAGAATTCAGTGAGTTTTTTATTTGACTATTCTCAGACTCTTTGGTTCAGATGATCCCAAGGTATTAATAAATGAAATCAACTGTAGAAACTTGTTTGTTAGATAGATGTCCTAAAATTGCTGCAGGAAATTAGTTTAGCTCTATTTAATCCAAAATAGATAAATTTCAAGTGCTTTATGGGAATCTATTTGATTAATCTTTCTATAGAGCTAAATATTTACTGAGTGTGGAAACATTAGTTCTCAGCTGATGGAGAGAAACTGCTCAATAGTACTCTGTGTCCACTCTCTAAAAAGCTATTATTATCAGTAGAGTAAACATACAGTTTTAAGTCCCTCGGGCTTCCCTCATAGCTCGGTTGATAAATCAGCTGCTTTGACCTGAGTCTGAGTGCTGGGTCAGGAAGATCCCCTGGAGAAGGAAATGGTACTCCAATATTCTTGCCTGGAGAATCCCATGGACAGAGGAGCCTGGCAGTCCATGGGATCGCAAGAGACGGACACGACTTACCGACTAAACCACTACCACCACCAAGTTCTTTGAAGTTCCTTGACGCTGGGTAAATTTATACCACTGGTTAGGAGAGAAACACTGGGGCATTTCATGCTGTGAAAACAACAGGGAAATGAAATTGTAGGATATCAGAAAAGGTCCTGACTGCTGCTTTCACCTGGAGTTTCTTCTCTGGAAATCTATTCTGGTCTGATACCAAAGGTAGCATCTAGGGACAGAAAACTGATTCAACTCTTCCCTTTCTGAAGTACAAATATGGCCAGTGTTTTCCTGTCCTATTTTCCTTCTCCCTATTCTGAGATCAGTGTTATCAGACCCAGTAAATTTCCCTTGCAGTGGGTCCCAAATTAACAGAAGTATATGATAACAAGCAGTTGGGTTTAGATGTCTTTCTGTCCAACTGTTTTGGCCAGAAAAGATGGGTAATGCCTCTTGTGAGATAGACAAGGAAAAATTCTTAGAATTGTCCAGAATCTCAGTAAGAGAAAGGCACTCCTTCTTCCTTGCTGCAGTGGCTATCACTTAGTTTGACAAGCAAAGCACAGGGTAGATTTTGCTCTAAACTATCTCTTTGGCCTACACAATCATACTGTGTAACCCTAAATTTCATTTTCACAAGTGCCATGTGTGTTGCTGAATTCTTAACAGTAACATAAGAAAAGCAAGAGGACAAATGATAAAATATAACTTCAGATCTCAGCTCCAACCAGGAAATCAAAAGGTTTTATTGTGATTCTGCATGTGCCCATCTCTGTGCAAGGCATGCAGGGAATACAAATGGAAAAGAAGGATGCAATGAGTTCCTGAAGGATGCTATGGTGTAAAGGTCTCTCTGTATATTTCTCATGATCTGTTATAGAAGAGAGAGAAAGATTATCATATTACCTTCTCAATAATGAAATCTTGTTTTTTTTTAAAAATAAATTTATTTTAATTGGAGGTTAATTACTTTACAATATTGTATTGGTTTTGCCATACATCAACTTGAATCTGCCACAGGTATACACGTGTTCCCCATCCTGAACCCCCCTCGCTCCTCCCTCCCCATACCATCCCTCTGGGTCGACCCAGTGCACCAGCCCCAAGCATCCAGTATCATGCATCGAACCTGGACTGCCTGTTCATTTCATATATGATATTATACATGTTTCAGTGCCATTCTCCCAAATCATCCCACCCTCGCCCTCTCCCACAGAGTCCAAAAGACTTGTTTAAAGTTCTAAGCTTCTGCTAAGAATATCAGACCCCACATAGATTCAAATCCCAGTACCGTTCCTTGCTAAGTATAACTTTCAGTGACTCACTAAGATGTCCTGTTCCTCAATTTCCTCATCTACAAAACTGGGGATGATAATAGTAATACCTATGTTATATGCTGTGCTGTGCTGTGCTAAGTGAAAACTGAAAGTGAAAGTTACTCAGTCATGTCCAACTTTTTGCCACCCTATACACTGTAGCCTTCCAGACTTCTCTGTCCATGGGATTCTCCAGGCCAGAATACTGGAGTGGGTAGCCATCCCCTTCTCCGGGGGATCTTCCCAACTCAGGGATCAAACCCAGCTCTCCAGCACTGCAGGCGAATTCTTTACGAACTACACCACCAAGGAAGCCCAAGAATACTGAAGTGGGTAGCCTATGCCTTCTTCAGGGGATTTTCCTGACCCAGGAATCAAACAGGGGCCTCCTGCATTGCAGGTGGATTCTTTACCAGCTGAGGTACCAGGGGAGCCTGTGCTAAGTAGCTTCAGCCATGTCCAACTCTTTGCAACCCCACAGACTGTAGACTGCCAGGCTCCTCTGTCCATGGAATTCTCTAGGCAAGAATACTGGAGTGAGCTGCCATTTCCTTCTTCAGGGGATCTTCCCAACCCAGGGATCTCTTATATCTTAACCCACATCTCTTATATCTCCTGCATTGACAGGCAGGTTCTGTAACATTAGCGCCACCTGGGAAGTCTCAAAGGTCATTCCTATTACTCTGTGTTCATCACAGTTCTTCTAGTGCCAAGGATAGTATATTATTTTTAAAAAGAATTCCATCTGTTGTCATAATCACTCTGAATTTAAGCTTTAACTTTGGAATGCCTAACAGACCCTGTATTTAAAAGGGCTATTTGGTTTCTATTTCTAGCCATGGCAGGCTGGCTTGTCGTTTAAAAAAAAAAAATCTTTCTATGAAAATAACTAGAAGAACTAAATTTTAAAAAAATGTTAATGTCTGAAAACATTGACGAGCCACTGAGGTAGCCAGGGCTTGAAGAGTCAAGTCAATATCCCTAAAAGAAGGCAAACTCAGAGATAAACCTGACATTCTACAATTCCTACTGAGTATCTGCTGACTCACACGCATAATGCATAGAGGATAGAGAAGCTGAGCAGAGAGTGGCTTTTAAAAAGCAGAAAAGGTGAGCAGGAGTTTTGGCAGACTCATTGGAGAGACAAATATTGAAGCTCAGGGCCACCGAAACAACCAGGACTTGAGATGCTAAAATTTTGGAAGGAAAGAAAGTGCAGAGAACTGATTTAAATAGAATTATCTAGATTTTGCCTCTACATATTTGCCAATTGGTAAGCAGAGCAGACTAAGAGTTAGAAAGAAAGAACAAAAGGCTATTAAGTGACTGAGAAGCTAAACAGAGCTAATGACAGTACCATGCTGCTGCTGCTGCTAAGTCGCTTCAGTTGTGTCCAACTCTGTGCGACCCCATAGACGGCAGCCCACCAGGCTCCCCTGTCCCTGGGATTCTCCAGGCAAGAACACTGGAGTGGGTTGCCACTTTCCTTCTCCAGTGCATGAAAGTGAAAAGTGAAAGGGAAGTCGCTCAGTCATGTCTGACTCTTCACGACCCAGGCTCCTCCATCCATGGGATTTTCCACGCAAGAGTACTGGAGTGGAGTGCCATTGCCTTCTCCGGACAGTACCATAGTGCTGGATAAATAAACATTAGCACTCAGAGCCTAGCAAAGCAGAGTGGGTTTTGTAAACACTTCCTGATTTCATTGAATCATTCCTGAATGATTGAACTACATTCTAGAAATAAGGGTAAATAGATACAGATCAGTCTTGTAAAGGCTTAAAAACCCAGGCTCCAGTCAGCTTATTCCCTTATTAATTTAAGGTATTCTGCTTTTAATCTGACCATTTGCCAGAGTTAACATTATTGAGAATCTTTACAACTTTTCATATGCAATGTCTGGCATTCAATCAAAAATTACCAGACATACAAAGGGACGGGGCAAGAGAAAAAATACACAATAGAAACAGATACAGAGATGATCCAGACACTAGAATTATCTGTCACAGAATGCAAAATAACTGTGATGAACATGTTCAAGAAAATAGATGACAAGATGGAGAATTTCATCAGAGATTTGAAATTTATGCATTAAAAATAAAAAGCCAAATATAAATTCCCAAACTGCAAAATATAATAAATGAATTTAATAGCAGTTTAGACAGATGAAATTAAAGTTCAATAAATGAATTTAACAACAGTTTAGATAGATGAAAAATGCACTTGCGATTCAGAAGTTTGGTTACTAGAAAATATCCAGATGGAAGCATTCAAATCAAAAAAAGAAAAAGGTGAAAAACACAGAAGGCAATGCCAAGGAATGCTCAAACTACCGCACAATTGCACTCATCTCACATGCTAGTAAAGTAATGCTCAAAATTCTCCAAGCCAGGCTTCAGCAATACATGAACAGTGAACTTCCTGATGTTCAAGCTGGTTTTAGAAAAGGCAGAGGAACCAGAGATCAAATTGCCATCATCCACTGGATTATGGAAAAAGCAAGAGAGTTCCAGAAAAACATCTATTTCTGCTTTATTNGGAATGATGCTAAAGCTGAAACTCCAGTACTTTGGCCACCTCATGTGAAGAGTTGACTCATTGGAAAAGACTCTGATGCTGGGAGGGATTGGGGGCAGGAGGAGAAGGGGACGACAGAGGATGAGATGGCTGGATGGCATCACTGACTCGATGGACGCGAGTCTGAGCGAACTCCGGGAGTTTGTGATGGACAGGGAGGCCTGGCGTGCTGCGATTCATGGGGTCACAAAGATTCGGACACAACTGAGCGACTGAACTGAACGGAACTGAGCATAAAGATATGTAAGACATTGTGAAAAGGTCAAACATATGTGTAATTAAAATTCTAGGAGGGTTCTAGAGTGAAACTGAACTGGAGCAATAGGGGCAATATTTGAGAATTTTTCAAAATCAATTTGAAGGGATCAAGTTATAGATTCAAGAATTACTACAAACCTTGAGCAAGATAAATACAAAGGAAAACACATTTAGGAATAGCATAACCAAATTTTTAGGAAAACAGACAAAAAAAGAAAATCCTCCCTAAAATCAGCCAGACTATCTTCCACATTACCCTCAGGAGAAGAATGAGAAACAGAAGTAACAGAAGTCAAAGGACTCTGGGATGACATCTATTAAATGCTGAAAGAAAATAACGGCCGAGCAAAAGTATATTTCAAATATTAAGGCGAAATAAAGCACTTAAGATAAAAAGTAAGAGGATTTGTTGCCAGCAAACCTGTGGTTTAAAACAAAGAAATCTAAAAGGAGCCCTTTAGGCAGAAAGAACAATTATCTCTGGTATAAAATCATAAAAATGTGGAGGAATAAAAAACAATGGAAAATAAACATGAATAATGACTATATAAAACTATAAAAATGACTATTTGGAGACTTTAAAAAGCTAGTACTAGCTAGCCTGCTTTTCAGGTCTTGTATGTTGAGAAATTTTCACTGTTTTTTAAGAATCAAAAAAGGATTGTCTTAACTAGGAATATTCTGTTTCCTTCCACATGAGGGGCCATACAGCATCAAAAAACTAACCTCAGCCCTGCTACTCACTGAAGAACAGGGCTTGTGATGGGCCCTCCAGGGGTTATTTAAAGCCTCATCAATCACTGTTTAGAAACCAGGCCCACAAAAGGAAACTAGCAACATGCTAACATACTAAGGGCAAGGCTGCTGTGTTACAGGGCCTCACCCATTGCCCAACTGTGCGTACGTGATCCTAGTAAATTGTCCCAACAATCCCAGCAGGTAGGTATTTTTCTTGCTGTTTTATAGGAGTTCAGAAAAGTTAATGAAATAACCAAAAACTGTACCGTTAGAAAATGATGGAGGGAAAGGGAGGAGCAAGGAACCATGGCCTCTATGCAGTAGGCTAAGGAGGAGAAAGTTGACGCATTTCGTGACAGCTGCTGTCTGCCTCACAAATTCCGGGACTCATGCAGTGCTGTGAAGAAGTTGTTCACAATACAAACAGATAATAAGCAAGGAGGACCTGCCTGCTCCAATGGAAAATCCTTATAAAGAGCCTCTGAAAAATTATATCTTGTGTGGAAACCATGTAGATTATAAGAATATACAGCTTTTATCTCAGTTTATGTCTCCATTTACTGGATGCATTTATGGGAGGCACATAACAGGTCTTTGTGGGAACAAAAAGAAATCACAAAAAGAATTAAGAGAGCTCAAATATAGGGGGTTATGCCAGTTACATATAAGGGTCCTGCATATCTCAAAGACCCTAAAGGGGAGTAAATTATATAAAGGGAGTAAATTATATAAAGTTGTCATCAATAAACTTACTTTGCAATTAAAAAAAAAAAAAGAAAGTGATGGAGGTTTAGATTTCAAACCAGTTCTGCAAAGCCCATGGTCTTTCCACTGTACCAGGCCAGAGGCTAGAAAGGCTCCAGCCAGTGAAACAGAGTCACATAATAGTTAAAAGAGAAGATCTAAAGATGTGTAGCACATGTGCAGAGTATTCTTCAAAACAGAGTAAAATGATAAAGGCATGGATGGATGAATGGACAGAATGCATGCGCATGTGTGCTCAGCCGTGTTTGACTCTTTGTGATACCATGGACCTCTGGCCCACCAGGCTCCTCTGTCCATGGAATTTTCCAGGCAAGAATACTGGAGTAGGTTATCATTTCCTTCTCCGGGGATCTTCCCAATCTAGAGATGGAACCCAAGTCTCTAGTATCTCCTGCATGGACAGGTGGATTCTTTATCACTGTGCCACCTGAGAAACCCCAGAGATTACACGACAGTGTGGATCAACTATGTTTCAATAAAAAAAATTTTTAAGAGCTATCAGAATGGGCCCAGCAGCTCTCTGGGAAGTTCACTTCCCTTGCCAGTAGGTGACCTTTTAAAAGACAGATAAAGCAAAACAAAAATAAATAAAGCTGCAATATATTTGAATGTTAAATAATTCAAACAATAAAGAGGCTATTCAATAAAAAGCAGATTTTCTCTGTACTTCAAAGATTCAGTCTCCTTCTCTAGTGGAAATGGGCATTGATTTTCTATGCTCTTATGAATGTAGGTCTATGTTTATACTATACCTACATCTATGTGTACATATATATGTGTGTGTATAAATATATAAGTATATACTTTTTCCAAACAGAAGCATATTACACAGTGGACACTGAGCCTTAATTTTTTGGGGGGGGCCATGGTTCACAGCATGTGGGATGTTATTTCCCTGACCAGGGACAGAACCATCACACCTTGCATTTGAAGTGCGGAGTCTTAACCACTTGTCCTCCAGGGAAGTCCCTGAACCTTGATTTTTCACATAACTGTTTTTTTCAAAATTTTTCAAATGTGAACCATTCTTAAAGTCTTTGTTGAATTTGTTACAACATTGCTTCTGTTTTATGTCTTTTGGATTTTTTGGTCACGAGGCCTGGGGGATCTTAACTGCCTGACCAGGGGTCAAACCCACACTCCCTGCATTGGAAGGTGAAGTCTTAACCACTGGACTGCTAGGGAATTTCCTCACATGAATTTTCATATAATGAAGATTGTTCCTATCACACATATAAATCTAACTCAAGCTACACTGAAGAGTCCATTGAAAAAGATGAACTACCTTTTAATGAAATAAGCCCCTATTAATGGACATTTAGAGTGTTCTAGGTCTTTGATTTTAAAAATAATACTTTCCATGGAATTAAGTCCTCATGTATATGTGAAAGTGTTAGTAGCTCAGTTGTGTCCGACTCTTTTCAACTCCAGGGACTATAATCTGCCAGGCTCCTCTGTCCATGGGATTCTTCCAGGCAAAAATACTGGAGTAGGTTGACATTTCCTTCTCCAATATGTGCAAATAGTGTATAGGATAAATTCTTGGACATAGAAATGCTGAGCAAAATACATGTGTATTTTTTAAATTTTAATAGCTATGGCCAACTAATGCTTCCAATAGATTGCACTAGATTACACTCCCACCAACATAATATGGCAACCAATTTCAACATACCCATAAATCATCAAACTTTTTAGTTCTGTGAAGTATAAGGCTAAAAACCATATCTAATCATTTTAATTTGCATTTATCTAATTTTAAGTGCAGCTATTTGTCATATGTTTCTAAGTAATTTATATTTTTCTTTCTTTAAAATGTCTATTCATATCCTTTGGCCATTTTTTTATTAGATTGTTGACTTTTTCCTTTTTAATATTCATATTCATATACTAAGGAGATGAGCACTTGATCTGTCACATACTGTTGCAAATATTTTTTTCCTAGGTTATCATTTGTCTTAAATGTTATCTATGGTATCCTTTTGTTGTAGAAATGTTTGTTCTTTATATAATCAAATTTATCATCTTTTTCTTTTTAATGTCTAAGCATCAGGTGATCTCATGAGGCATGAGGCTGCAATGGCCAGGAGCCGTATCATTTTTGCTTGTTTTTTGTTAAACTGTCTCAAGATGCAGAAAAATTTGCAATGATATTCATAAAAACCTTTATGCTGGAGCATCAATGAGCAATAACATCTTTTCTGGAAATTTTTTCTTGAAGACCACTGTCAGTATTTTTGAGGTTATTTAAGACAGGATGGGAAATAGATGGGGAAACAGTAGAAACAGTGTCAGACTTTATTTTTGGCGGCTCCAAAATCGCTGCAGATGGTGACTGCAGCCATGAAATTAAAAGACACTTACCCCTTGGAAGGAAAGTTATGACCAATCTAGATAGCATATTCAAAAGCAGAGACATTACTTTGCCAACAAAGGTCTAGTCAAGGCTATGGTTTTTCCAGTAGTCATGTATGGATGGGAGAGTTGGACTATAAAGAAAGCTGATAGCTGAAGAATTGATGCTTTTGAACTGTGGTGTTGGAGAAGACTCTTGAGAGTCCCTTGGACTGCAAGGAGATCCAACCAGTCCATTCTGAAGGAGATCAGTCCTGGGTGTTCTTTGAAAGGACTGATGCTAAAGCTGAAACTCCAGTACTTTGGCCACCTCATGTGAAGAGTTGACTCATTGGAAAAGACCCTGATGCTGGGAGGGATTGGGGGCAGGAGGAGAAGGGGATGACCTAGGATGAGATGGCTGGATGGCATCACTGACTCGATGGATGTGAGTCTGAGCGAACTCCTGGATTTGGTAATGGACAGGGAGGCCTGGCGTGCTGTGATTCACGGGGTCGCAAAGAGTCAGACACGACTGAGCGACTGAACTGAACTGAACTAAACTAAAGACAGTATGATAACATATAAATGTTGCTTATAGAAAAATACTATGAACGGTTAGGACTCCACTTTCCCCTCATTGGGAAGTTGCCACTTAACATTTAAAAGAGTGCCAAGAGGCAGCTGTGGAAGAAACTAGTGACCCTGTGCCTTAATCCAAAAATCTTAACTACTCCTCTCACTGTGTAGTGGTATTTCATAGTGATGACTCTCTTCAACTTTACAAAATACTTTGCTGGTGATTGATAGATATAATATGATCCACATGACTAAACTAGGTAACCAAGCATTACCATCTCCATTTTGCAGATATGAAAATTAGGAAAGGCAGTGGCCTGTCTTAGTTTATACAGCTACCAAGTAGCAGAACGCAGCTAGAATTAAGGTCTTTTGATCGTAGATGCAAAGTCAGTCTTTCTGGCTCAGCTCACTACTTTTCTCCCTGCTGCTGAAACACTTCACTGCCAAAAAAAAAAATTGCTCCATGGAACCAGCCTCATTAACATGTCATGCCTGACGCTTGCCTATTCAGTTCAGTTCAGTTCAGTTGCTCAGTCGTGTCAGACTCTTTGTGACCCCATGGACTGCAAAACATCAGGCTTCCCTATCCATCACCAACTCCTGGAGGTTGCTCAAACTCATGTTCATCGAGTCGGTGATGCCAAACCATCTCATCCTCTGTCGTCCCCTTCTCCTCCTGCCCCCAATCCCAGCATCAGGGTCTTTTCCAATGAGTCAGTTCTTCACATCAGGTGGCCAAAGTATTGGAGCTTCAGCATCAGCATCAGTCCCTCCAGTGAATATTTAGGACTGATTTCCTCTAGGATGGACTGGTTGGATCTCCTTGCAGTCCAAGGGACTCTCAAGAGTCTTCTCCATCACCACAGTTCAAAAGCATCAATCCTTCGGCACATAACAGGAATATAAGGCTCTGCTTCTTACCCTGACAGGTCACCTTTCAGCAGCAGAGCTGTATTGGACCCCACTCTGTCAGGTGCGGCGTGAGAACACCAGCTGACTTATGCTCAAATTCAACGATCCCTGTAGAACAGAACTGCAGGAAAACCGACAGCAGACTCCTCACTATGTTATGAAGGACGCTGGTGTTTACAATACCTACTTGCAGATTCACATTGACACACAGATCACAAACCTCTTTGGAACCTCACTTCTTCCAAGAATGGGCTGCCACTCTAAATCATGGCACCAAACATACAGTGCTAAGTCTTCAGTTCGGAGCCTATGACTGTGAACTTGTCTCCCAAGGAGAATAACAACAAAGGCACGTAGTCTGAGCAACTACTGATTATTTGGTACAGCTGCAGGTATCCAGCACTACTGACAATTTGGACAGTGTAACTTATTTCAGTTTGGGGATGGGAGAAGCCATCCTGTGTACTATAGGATGTTGAGTAGTACGTGGCATCATTTCTCCACCCACTAGATGCCAGTAGCAATCCCTGTCCCTAATATAACAACCAAAAATTGTTCCAGACATTGCCAAATGTCCTCTAGGGAACAAGACCACTTCCAGCTGAGAAACAGTGATGCAAGACCTTAAAACATTCTGCCAAATATCTGAAAAGACCTCTGATTACCAGTGATGGATCTATTAGATGAGATCTCAGATTGGTCCACTGCTCAAACTCAATGGGAAAAGAATGACTAATAGGAAAACTATCTGAATGTACCAAACTACAATTAAAGTTTGCAAACAACCCACTCCAGTATTCTTGCCCGGAAAATTCCATGGACAGAGAAGCCTGGCAGGCTACAATCTATGGGGTTGCAAAGGGTCAGACTTGACTGAGAGACTAACACACACACACATATTTATATTTATATATATTCTTTATCCCCATTCCTCGTTCTCATCTCATCACTCCTTAGTGGGATCTATCCTAATATTTTTAACACATTTCATTTGTTTGCAAGTGTCCTTATATAACATGTACTGTTTTGAATATATTCTTCTCATTAAAGTAAACACAAGTCTGCAATTGCTTATCCACAATTCTGAAACCTCACAGCTCTGGACCCCAAAAGTTTTTCCTTAAACTCACTTAGCAAAATCTGATGCATGGGACATGAGGCTATTCATAGCCTTTATCCACTTAATGTAACCCATTCCTACATTTTGCTGCAGAAATATTTTGTTCAATCATGAGATGCTGCCTTTTCTTTTTCTAAAATCCAGTTTTTTTTTGTATTCCTAAACAAACCTGACTGCAAGAGGTTTAACTGTCTGTGTCTAGTATTATACACAGATCTTATTCTGGTTTTACCTTTATGTTTTTATCCAGTATTATGTTTTAAAAATATACTCATATTGATGTGTATACATCTAGTCCACTACTTCTAAATGTTGCAGAATACTCCAGGAAGTGGATCCCTCACATTCTATTTATTCATTTCCCCACTGGTGGGCAGCTAGATGGTCTCCAACTCCCACCACTACAACCGATGACTTAACATGTATGAACATCTTCATACATGCCCTTTCATGGACCTTGGGATCTATATCTCTTTAGGATGTATACCCAAGCTAGAACACTGGATAACCAGGTATGCATATACTTAATCCAACTGGAGCCAGATGCCAAAACGCCCTCCAGTATAGCTGCATCAGCCTACTTGCATTATATAAAAGAACCTAGGATGCTACATTTTCACCAACACTTGTCAGTGTCCAGTGTACTCATTTTTTTTGGTGGTCTAAAAGGTCAAAGTGATACATTATTCTTCTTTGCTGTTGTAGTTTTCGGATTATACTATATTTGAGCATCTCCTGATGCTGGTTAGCCTTTGAGGTTTCCTCTCTGTATATTGTTGCCTGTTCATAAGTTTTGCCCATTGTCATTGGGGTTTATTTCTCTTACTGACTTTTAGTCTTCTATACTTCTATACCTTCTATACTTTCCTGTTGGTTTTAGACATTGCACAATATTTTCTCCCAGTCTGTCAGCTATCTGTTAACTCTGTCCATAGTTAACAGGAAATCATACTACAGAAATTTTTAATTTTATGTAATCAAATATATGAGTATTTCACTTGCGGCTTGGGGCTTTCATGTTTTTAAGAAGTCCTTCCCACTCTTGAATGATGAAGATAGTGTCCTACATTTTCTTCTACTACTGTAATACTTTCACTTTTCACATTTAGTCTTTAACCTGCTTCTAAGTGGCTCCACTTCTGTGTGATAACATTTTCTACTAAACAATCCATCCACTTAGATTGATCTAAGTGCCNCATCATACTTTTACACTAAATATACATACATATGAGTCTTTCTATAATTTTCTATTTTGTTTGAAAGGTGCATTTGACTGTCCTATTGCCAAATGTTATTTTTATTACTATTGCTCTGAACTATATCTTGATATCTGGTAGGGCTATTTGCCTGTCTCTATTATTTCTTTACAGTTTTAACTTAGATATTCATGGGCTTTTATTCTTATATATTTTAGATTAGGCTTATTATTAAGTTCCTCAGAAAAGTTATTTGTAATTTGTATTGGGATTGCATTGAATATGTGAATTAACTAAAGAGACTTGAGCTATTTATATCTTAAGATCTTCCACCCAAGTTTATGTGTTTCCATTTAAATTAAATCACTCTACGTTCTGACTGAATTTTCCCCAAAGATGATTTTATGCTTACATCAACTCGTGTAATAATCACAACCACCCTACAGTACCTTTATTATCATAATTTTTCAGATAAGGAAACTGAGCTCAGACAGATAGGTAATTTGCACAAGAACACACAGCAAGTAACTAACAGAACCTGGATTCAAACAGTCTAGAGTCCATATTCTTAACCACTGTACTGCTTCCCCATCAACAGGCAGTTACTTTATAGTTTGGCTGCTATTGTGAATGGTGTCTTCTTTTTATTACTGTCTATTTATTATCTGGTACATTATTTTTATTATATTTTCTAAAATGTCGTTACAGATGTAGAGAAATTTGGTTGATTTTTGAAAGTTAGTATTTGTATCCAATGAAGTTTATAGATAGAGTCCATACAAATTAATTCTCTTATTAGTTTAGTATTTGATCTATTCTTTCTGTTGCTTTTTTATATATCAACTGTAAATAATGAGAGTTTTGTCTTTTACTTTCCAATTTTAAATCTCTCATTTCTTTTTCTTTCCTTATCTCATTGGCCAAGACTTCCAGTATAGTGCTAGACACCATGTAATAGCAACCATGGGCAAAGAATGTCTCTTATAGAAAAGTAATGTTATCTCAGAAGAAAGCTGTCCTTTTATCTTGGCTACAGAATATGCAGCACATCAGAGAATTGTTTCACTAAAGTACAGGTTAGAAACCATGTCTGGTGGCCAAGAATCCACTCCAAGCATAGGCCCTATGTTCATTTACGCTACAGAAATTCTTTTTCATAGGAGATAGCCCTTCCAAGGGAGAAGTGGCTCAGATAAACTTGACTTCATTCTGACTTTAAGTACACATAACTCCATCCTAAATCCCTATGGCAACAGTACAGCTCAGCACCCCTTATTTGCTTCACACAACCTGCAGATGCAATTGTTTCTGACAATGCATTGCTCTCTAATTCATAGACCACAGCATCGGAAGGAGCCTTAGAGATCAACTGTTGGTCTCATTTTACACACATCTAAAAGTTCCTGTGGGGGTCTCTTTTTCGTGGCGCCTCGGAGGCTGTCGGCCGCCTCAGAATGAAGCTGAACATCTCTTTCCCGGCCACTGGCTGCCAGAAGCTTATTGAAGTGGACGATGAACGAAAACTTCGTACCTTCTACGAGAAGCGTATGGCCACAGAAGTTGCTGCTGACGCTCTGGGTGAAGAATGGAAGGGTTATGTGGTCCGAATCAGTGGCGGGAACGATAAGCAGGGTTTCCCCATGAAGCAGGGTGTCTTGACCCATGGCCGAGTTCGCCTGCTTCTGAGTAAGGGGCATTCCTGTTACAGACCTAGGAGGACTGGAGAGAGAAAGCGCAAATCTGTACGGGGTTGCATTGTGGATGCCAATCTGAGTGTTCTCAATTTGGTCATCATGAAAAAAGGGGAGAAG
The DNA here is from genome assembly GCA_006410935.1 of Redunca redunca. Classification (NCBI taxonomy): domain Eukaryota; kingdom Metazoa; phylum Chordata; class Mammalia; order Artiodactyla; family Bovidae; genus Redunca; species Redunca redunca. The sequence goes on from SJYQ01004396.1 coordinate 156,426, forward strand.
GATATTCCTGGACTCACTGATACTACAGTGCCTCGTCGCCTGGGTCCCAAAAGAGCTAGCAGAATCCGCAAACTTTTCAATCTCTCTAAAGAAGATGATGTCCGCCAATATGTTGTGCAAAAGCCCCTAAATAAAGACGGTAAGAAACCTAGGACTAAAGCACCCAAGATTCAGCGTCTCGTGACTCCACGAGTTCTGCAACACAAACGCCGGCGTATTGCTCTGAAGAAACAGCGTACTAAGAAAAATAAAGAAGAGGCTGCAGAATATGCTAAACTTTTGGCCAAGAGAATGAAGGAGGCCAAAGAAAAACGGCAGGAACAGATTGCCAAGAGACGGAGGCTGTCCTCTCTGAGAGCTTCTACTTCTAAGTCTGAGTCCAGTCAAAAATGAGATGTTCTAAGAGTAACAAATAAATAAGATCAGACATCAAAAAAAATAAAATAAAATAAAAGTTCCTGTGGTGGGTACCTCATAGCAGATGATCTGCTAAGGAGACTGATACCAACAAAAGAGAGAGCTGGAATCAGAAAAGGGGTTAACACAGCTTTCTCCTAATTGGTTTCATCACCACATCTTTAGTAAAGGTTGGCCCTGCCTTGCATTCACGGTAACATCTCAAGGCTTACTATGACCTCATCCATCCAGACTTCAACAGGGATCCAGAGGAAGCACCACTCTTCTCTCCTATACTCCAAAAGGCTTATCCCTCTACAAGATGAGTGCACCTGCCCAAAGGTGGACATTGGACACTGAAGTCCTGGGGCCATAGCACAGTCAGATCCATTAGAGGCTCTGAGTGGATGATCAAACATACCCTTCCCTTTCATACATACCCAGGGTGACTAATGCTCATGGTAGAAATGAGTGAACTGAAAAGTCCCACAGGAACCTCAAACCCAACACATCCAAAGTGGAACTTCTCAGTGTCTCCTCCAAACTCACTCTCCTCTTACAGTAACCCCTGTGCAGGAACCAGAACAACCTCTCTTCAGCCATCCTTAGCACCTTCCTATCCTGCTCACCTGAGGAGTTACCAAGTCTTGGTCCCTCCCCATCCTGAGGATTCCATTGCCCACCCTCGAGTCTCCAATCTGAATAGGGCTTGGTCATGCCCTATACTCCTGACCCCTGGGACCCATCCCTCGTGTGTATGTGTGTGTTAGTCACTCAGTTATGTCTGACTGTTTGTGATCCTAAGGACTGTAGCCCACCAGGCTCCTCTGTCCATGGAATTCTCCAGGCAAGAATAGTGGAGTGGGTTGCCATGCCCTCCTCCTCCAGGGGATTGAACCCAGGTTTCTTTCCTCCACTGCAGGCAGATTCTTTACGTTTGAGCCACCAGGGACGCCCCCATCCTCCACACTACTGCTGATTTTCCCATCATGCAAATACAACCGCATCTCCTGCCTAAAACCCTAGAAGGCGTCCCACTATTCTCAGCATAATGTACACTTCCCAGCAGGGACCCTACTACCCTCACAGCACGGCACCCTCACCCTCTCCAACCTCACACCCTGTACAGGACTGCTAGATCACCCCCTTCCTCTACCTTCCCCAACCGTGTGTTTGATCCCTGTTCCCTCGACCTAGAACTTGCATCCCATCTCACCCGCAGCGGTCTAATGTCTACTCACCTGTCAACAATCAATTCGCAGCTCCCTCCTTCTGGGCGCTTTTGCTGCCTCCTCAACTCCATTGCTCCTTGATGACCTTTCTCCGACCTCTCCTCCCAGGACTCTGTACATCCATCCCACTAAACTCTAACGATTCTCTCCTGGACGCTGTAAGAAACTGGATTTTCTAAGAGTAGTTATTGCACAGCCAGTCTGGTTTCATCCCTTTTTGCATTTAAGATGGTACCCAGGAATAAAACACATTGAGTCTGATTTGGTGTGGGAGTGAGCCGAAAGTGACCAGTTCACTGCTGGGTGCCCCTCAGTGTCGCCCTGGCACACCGTGGACTATATGAAAAAAATGAATGATGACTGAATGATTTGCCTACCCGCATCCAGAACTAGGCGAGAGGTCAGATCTCATCCTAAATTTGCATCGACAGGGGGTGGCCTTACTCGGTGTTCCGTCGGGAGGGGGCGCTGCGGGGCGACGGGGCCAGGGCTGGGTAGCTGGGGGCGGGGGGCGTCCGAGGCGGGTGAGGCAGGGGTCGGGCTTGCCCGGGGACCCCGCGCCGCGACGCTGAGCCGAATTTCACTTTCGTTTTGGGCCAGGTCGGAGGCGGCGGGGCCGTCCCGGAACGACTGCGGCCGGGCGCACGGGGAGTTAATCCGAAAGCGCTCCAGCCCCGCGGGCTAGACTCCACGTGTCATCGAGAGGCTGATGTAGAGAGAGACAGAGAGAGAAAGCAAGCAAGAGATCAGAGTCCCGGGAAAGTCCTGCCGCGCCTCGGGCAATTATAAAAATGTGACCCCTGGGTTGGCCTCCCAACCACCACCCTCACCTGCGGCGTGCATCCGTCTGCGTCCAGCTGCCGGCTCGGTTCCGCGTCCTCGCCGCTCCGCTCAGCATGTGCCCGCTTCGTAGTGAGTAACCAGCCTCGCGCTCGGGTTGGGGGACCGCGGCCGGGAGGCAGAAACTTGGGATGGGCTACGTGGAGACTGGAAGACCGCAATCTCGTGCAGAGGAGGAAGGACGCGGGGAGACACTGCGGGCTTATCCTGCGCCCAATAAGACATCCTCTTTTTTAACCGTGGAACAGCCCCAGGAGCTCATAAATTACAACAGCCCCACTTCGCAGCTGAGAAACTGAGGCCCCACAGGATAATTTATTGCCCAGGCTCCCTTGGCGACACCATTAAGAGGACAGACAGATCCCAGCTAGTCGGCTTCAAAGCAAGGCTGTCTCTACCCACTGTTTCCAAAACACTGGGTGGCTTCCCCACCTGGCCTCGCTTTCCCTCCTCCTGAAATGGAGACTTTTTCTGGGTGAACTCTGCTCTGCACCCTGGTCTGAACTCACAAGGCAATAGTGTCTGTGAGTTGGTTTCCAACTCTAGAACAGAGCACTGCCCCTTCAAGAGCTTAATTCATCACCTCTTAGTTGCTGAAAGATCAGTGGGAGGTTGGTGCCCAGAAGGAGATGGCCGGAGATGTCCAGAAGAGATGGAACGTGGAGGCCGGCCTGCTCATTCTTCCCCTGGATTCCCTTGCAGGCCTCCTCCTCGTATCCACCCTGGTTCTCCTCCACCACCTGCCCCACCTCAGTTTGGGCAGGAGCCTCCCCACCACCACAGCAGGCCCAGGAAGGAGTTGCCTTGACTATTCCCAAAACCTGCTGAGGGCCGTCAGCAACACGCTGCAGAAGGTGAGCTTTTCATTGTCCTTGTTCCCCCTGCAGTCTCTTTAGTGAAGGGACACCTCTGAGCCCCTGGTCACCTGAAGGAACTGCAGGGAAATTGTGGAAGTTAATCAGGAGCTGTCAAGAGAGAAAGAGGGAACTTTACAAATGGCCCAACTATTAGCTAAAGAGTCTCAATGAAATTGTGTCTCCAGAGAAGGCAGGAGAGGTCATAAATTACAATGGCATTCATTTTGGCTGTGCCTACACAGAGGAAAGTGGATATTTACAGTGTTCCCTGTAGCCTGCCAACAGAGATGGAATTGTGTCAGGCCCACGCCGTTCCTCTGACAACTTATCAATCCAGGAAACTGTTATTAGGGGCGGCCTCTGTGCTCTGGGGGCTACCAAGATGAATCAGCCCTGCCCCACATAGTCCTCGCCAGCTTCCAGTCTGGTGGCTCTGTTTGTTGTTAGAGTAACACATTTCTGGGGGCTTGTGACAGTGCATGTCCAGGCTTCCTTTTCTAGGGGGCGAGTTATCTAATTTTATTTAAAGCTTCAGTCATTTTTTTTTAGCTTTCATATTTTAATGCAAAAAATTTCTTTTTCTTCTTCCTTTAAAAACTTTCCAACATCTATTGCTTTGGCTGCAACAGCCTAAACTGATATTTTAAAAGATGTCCTTTGACCTTCCTGCTCTCTAGTAAATCTTTCTTGAGTATTTCTAGCTTGTTGCTTTATGAATATCTAAAAGTAAGCTCAGTGCCACAAGTTCTCCTTAAGGAACTCTCCCCACCACCAACCTTTTAATGGGCTGACCATTGTTCCTTATAGTTCAATCCATCTTAATTAAAAAGGCAGCTCGCCAAGTGAAAACTGAAGAGAGAAGTCCTTTGAGTCCTAAAGAAAAGTATGATATGGGTAAAATTTAGGAGCTCTGATTTAAATAGATGCTTCATGTGAAGAATTTGACTCTTCTACTCCCAGAGGCAGCACCAAAGGTCAGAAGATCACAGAACTCAATTTGATTTTTTAATATGATTCCTGTGTCCAATTTGCCAGAACAAATCAGCTGGCTACTTGTAGAGAAAACAGAGGTACCAAATGCATGTGATTCAGAGGCCGTATCCAGCCCACAGATCTGTAAAGTTTGGCCAGTGTCTTTTATATTTTCTTTTAATTTTTGAGTTTGATGTCATTGAAAAAATAGACCTTTCATATAAAAATCCAGATTTCTAGCTTCTCCCAAAAAGATTTGAAGAACTATAGCAGTTGGACCCACATTTCCTTTTTGCTCTCTTTATTCATTTTTTCATTTAAAAATTACTTATTGAGTGCCTATTGTATGCCAGGCACTATTTCATAGATTCATCTTTTTTAACAATGCCATAATAATATAGATAGTCACTGTTTCATTTTGGAATAAAGGAAGGCAATTATTACAGAAATAAAAGTATTGTCTTATTTGGAGATTTTTTTCTTTTTCTTGTTGCAGTGTAGTTGCAAATCTAACTTTTTACAACCTGCTCAGGCTTCCAGGAGCATTTTCTATTGCTGCTGTAACAAATTACCACAAACTTAATGGCTTTAAACAACATGAACTTATTATCATACAGCCCTGGAGGTTAGACATCCAAAATGGGTCTCACTGGTCTAAAATTAAGGTGTCAGCAGAGCTGTATCTCTTTCTGGAGACTCTGGAGAAGAATTCGTTTTCTTGTCTTTTCCAGCATCTAGAAGCAGTCCACATTCCATGGTGGCCCCCTTCCATCCTCAAAGCCAACAAATGAGTCTTTCTCAGGCTTCATCTCTCTGACCTTGACTCTCCAGCTTCTCTCTTCCATTTATAAGGACCCAGATATTACACTAGACTCACCCAGACACTCCAGGATAATCTATTTCAAAGTCAGCTGATTAGCAACCTTAATTTCATCTGTAACCTTAATTCCCCTTTGCCACATAATGTGACATAGTCTCAGGTTCTAGGGATTGGGAGGTGAATATCTCTGGCGGAGGCATTTTTCTTCCTACCGCAGACAGGGTCGAAAGCTTTGCTACTTGTTGCCCACCTGTGTCCTGTGCTCTCAAGCTTTGATTTATGGCCCATGCTGTTCCCTCTGCCTGACGATCCCCCTCCTCTGAGGATGTCCCATCTCTGGGGAACCTTTTCATCTCTTTCCACTCTATTCTCAGAGCCCTCTGACCCTTCAATTCAGCCCTTCTCACCTGCCGGCATGTCCCCTGGTCATTTGGGCACTGGCCTGTCTCCACAGCTGAACTGGGAATCCTGGCGGGAATAATACAGTCCCCTTCTTTGTCACGGTCCTTAGTACCTAGCATAGCATGTATCAGGCTTGTTGAATGGGAAAATCATCTCGATCTTCAATCAACAAATCATTGGCTTATTAAGCTAAATTTCATAAATATGTTCAGCATGCTTGTAAGATGATGTGTGTGTGTATATACCACACATTAAATCTCCACTTGTTTTCACGGTTGTGTTTGTTATATCCATCAAGTGGTGACCTTAACAATCCCCCTCTAGAAGCTATATTTGAAAAAGATATTCATAAAACACAGATGCTTTGGCAAAAGGAAAATTAACTGTTTTCACCAGAAGCAAGTGTCCCAGCATGGTGTAGAGGCTGATTAGCACAGCCTGTTGAAATGATTTATAGTATTTACATAACGGAAAAACATATCATCCGGAGAAACATGTCGTAAGCAAAAGGAGAGGAGGGAGTGGGAGAGAGTGTCAATGACCTGTTTCTTTGGTCTTATGAAGACCTTGAATTTTCTACAGGTCAGAGATGGTGGTCAAAGGCAGCCAACTCTTGCTTTGGTGCCAGCGTTATGGGGAGCCTAGTGCCTTATTAATATCATAAGCTGAGGGTTTTTTTATATTTTACAGGCCAGACAAACCCTAGAATTCTACTCCTGCACTTCTGAGGAGATTGATCATGAAGATATCACCAAAGATAAAACCAGCACAGTGGAGGCCTGTTTACCATTGGAATTAGCCACGGTATAGAGGATTTTCCTCCCAAAGCTGTGCATCAGACCTCATCTTTTTCCAAAAATGTGCATGCTTCTGGGCTCTATCCTCATGGGTTGTCACCAAGCCCCATTGTAGAAGTTCAATTTGAAACAAAAATGTGTAAAAATATGTGATATTTTACAACACTGTGAAATATACATAACACTACTGAACTATACACTTTAAAATAGTTAAGATGATAAATTTTATGTGTGTTTTTTACCACAGTGAAAAAATTGGATATATTTGAGAAGTCAAAAAAATTTATATTAAAAATTAGTATCTTTTTGATGTGTGATTTTTTTTTTTTTTTTTGCTCTAGAATGAGAGTTGCCTGGCTTCCAGAGAGACCCCTTTAATAACTGTAAGTCAGAAAATTGAAGGTTTCAGCTCATATTATGAATTCATATCATTGATATCTCATTATTTTTTTCTTCTAGAATGGGCATTGTCTGGCTTCTGGAAAGACCTCTTTTATGACAGTAAGACACAAGATTCTTTCTTCAAAGGCAATGTTGGGGTAGGGGGGGATGTTTTTAGCCCGTCTCAATGGTTCCTTCCCCACTTTGTTGTATCACCCAGACCCTGTGCCTTAGAAGTATCTACGAGGACTTGAAGATGTACCACGTGGAGTTCCAGGCCATGAATGCAAAGCTTCTGATGGATCCTAAGAGGCAAATCTTTCTAGACCAGAACATGCTGGCAGCTATTGCTGAGCTGATGCAGGTAAGATCTCCCGTCCTTCATGCTGAGACAGCCAGCCAGGGTCCCTGATGAAGGGCTCCACTGTCAGCCCTTCTTGGATTGGGGGAGGTCTGAAATGCCCCCTTCAAAGCCAGCCACATAGTAGGGGAGATAGCCTCGAGGGCGCCCTCTAGTGAGAGGGCAACATGAGCCGATCACATGAAGGAAAGCAGCCTCCTGCTTGTTGATCATGCGGTGTGCCCCAGGCTCTGGGCAAAGATGTTCATACGTGTGCTGTCCCCACGGCAACCACATGGGGTCTGTGGAAAGGAGGAATCCCATGCTTAGAGGGTAGTTCGCTTGTCCGAGGTCACACAGCTTGGAAATGGCAGAGGTAGTATTTAAACCTCCAAAAAGTGAGTCCACTCCACTCATCTCACACAACTCTAAAACCTCTGCGATGTTCATGACAGGGGCCAGCATGCACATCTGCAAATACTGTTAGTAAAGACTAGTCTAGTGCCTGGATAGGACCCATCCAGAACCAAAATGTGGATGAAAGAAAGAAATGACCTATCACCTGGGGACGTTCCACAGTGTTACTCAGAGATAAGAACTTACTTTGTAATTTCCTGAATAACCAGAACACATGATGCTAATATGAAACATAGAAATGACCACTTAAGAAAGAGCAGGGTGCTGCTGTGGTGACCAGAGCATGGGATAAATACAGCGTCAAGAATGATTATCTGAAAAGAAATTTATTTTTATTTCATTCATTCTTTTTTTTTTTTTTTTTGGTGCCAAATTACTTGTTTGAAAAGCAGTGAACATCATGCAAGTATCAAAGAATGTTACCATCTAGACAGTTGTAGATGACATTTCATTTTCAGGACCAAGAATGGAGTCAGTTCCACCAGTAATCAGACAACTATGCCCAGACATTCTGCACTGCTGTGCCTCAGTTTCTTCCTCTGTGAAATGGGGTGATGACCCACTCTACATTTCTTTTAGGCTTTTTGTGAGGAAGTACAAGCAAAAATGCTGAACGTTGTGCAAATATATGGGCTTCCCAGGTGGCTCAGCACTAAAGAACCTGACTGCCAGTGCAGGAGACGCAAGTTCTATCCCTGAGTCAGGAAGATCCCCTGGCAGAAGAAATAGCTACCCACTCCAGTATTCTTACCTGGATAGTCCCATGGACAGAGGCGCCTGATGGGCTAGAGTCCATGGGATCACAAAGAGTCAGACACAACTGAGCAACTGCGCACACATAGTCTTGCGTTGTGTTATCAAATTAAAGGGCTGAAATTGGGAGATCCAGTGCCAGGTTTATTTATCTCAGACTACTGAGTATCTGTGGTCAGCAGGTCTGATACTGACAGACAGTTTCTGATCAGTAGCAATCCATCACCTCCCTGTTCTGAAAAGGATATAGCTTCTTAATGTAACGTACAAAAATTAATTGGTTATCACAGCAGATGTCTCTTAACAGAATTGTTCCTTTCTAAAATGCAACTCCCACTGATGATTTTCTAAATAGCTTTCAGGGTCTTTTCAGAACTCACTGAAGATCCGTGTGCTTGGATAATGAGCACTTCTTCAGGTTCTGCCTGCCCATCTGGCTGGGAGTGGATTTGCGTTGGGCTTAGGAGAAGAAATGAGGGAGTGGGTTGCAGGCTCTGAGACGTGTATTGGCTTCACCCGTTTTTACAGATGAACGTTTTAATTTTGGAATACCGTCTATGTCATGCTCAATATTTATTCTCCTAGGCCCTGAATTTCGACAGTGAGACTGTGCCACAGAAACCCTCCCTGGAAGAACTGGATTTTTACAAGACAAAAGTCAAGCTCTGCATCCTTCTTCACGCCTTCAGAACTCGTGCGGTGACCATTGACAGAATGATGAGCTATCTGAGTTCTTCCTAGAATGCTGAGGTCTCTCCTAACCTTCAAATCATTTCTAGAAAAATTGGAACCAAAGAGATTGTAATAGGGCATGGGTTAAGAACTGGGGAGGGGGTGGCTGGACCTGTCCCTACTGAAGCTGGTACAGAATTCTCATGCTTGTTTCCATGAGTCATCTCTCCAGACTTGCAGAATGTGACTGTTCTAGCCACATGATTCTTTTGATCAAGTCTATTTCATATTTACTAGGCATAAGTTATTTTTATAAGTTTTCATGAGCAAATTGATGAGGGAAAA
>SJYQ01004396.1:165815-212920 GCA_006410935.1 Redunca redunca
AAAGAAAAAGTAATTCTGTTTTTCTAATGTGATTGGAATGCTTTGAATGCTAAAATACACATTGTGGGAAAACTGAAAACTGGCGAAGTTTGAAAAAAATCACCTTAGAAAGAATACCACGATATCCTTGCCCATTTACTAGTTCCTTTAATCCCATATTTTATTTTTGTAACATCTCTAAAAAGTTTTATTATTTATTTATTGGCTGTGCTGGGTCTTGGTTTCTGCGTGTGAGTTTTCTCTAGTAGCAGCAAGTGACCAGGGGCTATCCTCTGGCTTCGGTGCACAGGCTGCTCTTCGCCGTGGCCTCTCCTGTTGTGGGTCATAGGCTCTCGAGCACGGGCTCAGTAGTTGGGGAGCGTGGGTTTAGTCCTTCTGTGGCATGTAATCTGAATCTTTCCAGACCTAGGGATCGAACCCATGTCCCATGCATTGGCAGGCAGAGTCTTAACCACTGGACCACCAGGGAAGTCTTTAACCTCATATTTTAAAGGGAGCCTCATAAGCCTGATTGACTTTAATTCTGAGGCCGTTTGAGTGAAGTTACAGCCTGTGAGTATATACTTTATTAGTTTTGTGCAACATCTGACTCTAAAACACATAAAAATGTTTTTCCCTATTAACCACAGCTCAGTAACATACTGTGCATTAGCCAAATACATAATAACATCCTCCAACTGGGAAAAACATCATTAAGAGGCTTTCTAGTTACATTATTCTAATTTTTGTGACCCCTTGGTCTCTCAGGGGAGAATTGTTTCTAAATTACAATAAGAAAAACTCTCCCTTTGCTTTAAATTATATAGAACTCCTGCCCAAACCACATGGATAATAGCCTTGCTCTGGCTTGAGAGATATGCTTTTTAATTTGAGAATTTTAAGATTTACCTGATGGAATACCATGTAATTTTCAAACTCTGTTAATCACATTCCTTCTTAATATGAAATAAAGAATGGAATATTCGGAGTCCATCCCTGTTCCCCCTATCTTTTCTCAGGTGAGTCCTCCCCTCAGAACTCAATTCGTATCCCAGTGAACAGGGAGGGGAGTGTATATGGCCACCACAGGTCCTCACCCGTGGAGAGACGTACTCATTTTTCAGAGTCTCCCCCCCACCAAATTGATGTACAATCGGATAGAAATCATCAAGCTAAGATCCCATCACATGCCTCCTCTTCCTCAGGGACTCCTCCTCAAGCTTGGATGACTCCACAGATAGGAGTCTCTCGCCTCTGAGTACTGGGTGTGGGGCGGCCAGCTTTGATCATGGCAAGAACTCAGTGGCTTTGATGGACTGGCGCCGTTGAGTTGCTGGCATCCCAGCCCAGCCCCTCCTTGGAACGGCAAGGTTGTCTGGCCGGTTGTCTGTGCCTGGAAACGAGGACAGGCAAGACTGTCAACTGTGCTATAGACCGGCTTTATACACAGGATCACAGGTGTCTCCTTGGTTCCAGAAACTGCCATGGGCTTCCCTGGTGGCTCAGAGGTTAAAGCGTCTGCCTGGAATGCGGGAGACCCGGGTTCAATCCCTGGGTCAGGAAGATCCCCTGGAGAAGGAAATGGAAACCCATTCCAGTACTCTTGCCTGGAGAATCCCATGGACAGAGGAGCCTGACAGGCTACAGCCCATGGGGTCACCAAGAGTCAGACACGACTGAGTGACTTCAATTCAATTCATCCTTCAAAAATATCACTAGCCCAAGAAACATTTTCACAACAAAGTCCATTCTTCACTACTTGACCAGTTTTCTGGTTTTTCTTATTTAAGCCTAGTCTGCCATTTACAACTTGTATGACATGACCATGTTGTTCTGACCTCTCCCTACCCGTTTTCTCTTCTAAAAAGTGAAGACAGGGACTTCTCTGGTGGTCCAGTGGTTAGGGCTCTGTGCTTTCACTGCCGGGGCTACCGGTTCAGTCCCTGGTCAGGGAACTAAGATCCTGTAAGCTGTGTGGCACATGACCCCTAAAAAGTGAAGATATAATACTAGAACCTCCCTCAAAGGATCAGATCAAGGGTTATATGCAGCAACTCCTACAAAGCATTACCAGTGCACCTGGCATGTAACATGTACACAATAAATGGAAGCAGTTTTTGATCATGATTATTAGCCCTTAGGTTTGGTGATGGGCCAAATGGGTTTACTCTTTGCTACTATTTTCATCTGTGAAATTCAGAAAACTGTAGCCTTATTTCACAGCGCTATTGTGAGGACTGAATGACTCAGTACAGTGCTGGCCTCTAGTCTGCACTCAATACCAAGGTTTCAAAATTGTTAGATCATTTGCTTAAAGACCTCAGTGAGGCCTTGTGCTGCCAGGGCAGTTGCCTACTGGGGCGTTCAGCAGAGGAGACTGTCTGGCACAAGACACGATGGCAAACAAGCAGGCTTCTACCTTCCCAGAGCAGAGGGTGGGGAGCAAGTAACTTAAGAAGCCTGAGGCCCATGCTAAGAATAGGCCTCAGATCTAGCTCATTAGAGAAATTTGATAACAGATCACTTTTCAAAAAGGAAATAAGAATGACTGAATCTGAGAATTAACATAAAAAAGCAGCTGACAGAGGCCCCACTGAAGGCCCAGAGCTTTGGGGAAAGGGGGTCAGTTCTGCGGAGTGATCTGGCCAGATAGCCACAGGTGGGTATGTTACAACTCAAGAGATGCACAAGGGCCTTAGGCACCCTAATGAGGAAAGAAAGCCTGGGAGTCAAAAGGGGAGAACACCGGCTTTGTCTAAAGCCAGAAGGGACAGAGACCAGAAGTCCCTGTGGCTGTGTCAGCTGGGCCACGCAGTTGTCCCTGGTTGAGGACTAAACGGTTGGTTCTGGCTAGCATAACTGTGGCTTCCTGTTTTAAGGCAAAGTGCATCTACAATACTGTCGTGGACTGAACGTCTGCGTTCCTTTAAAAGTCATATATGGAATCCCTGATCCCCAGTGTGAAGGTATCAGCAGCAGGGCCTTTAGGAGGTTAGGTCATAGTGGGATTAGTGCCCTTGTAAGAAGAGACTCAGAGGGGACTTCCCTAGTGGTCCAGTGGTTAAGACTCTGCCTTCCAATGCAGAGGGCACAGGTTGGATCCCTAGTCAGGGATTAAGATCCCATGTGACCTGCAGTGTGGCAAAAGAAAAAAAAAGGCTTGTGTTAATAAAGTTAAAAAAAAAAATAAGAGACTTGGAGAGGCCTCCCCCAACCCCCATGTGAGGACACAGTAATAAAGTGACCTGCTGCAAACCTGGGAAAGTTTTCACCAGACACCAAATCCACCAGCACCCTGATCTTGGAGTTCCCAACTTCCAGAACTTTGAGGAACACACTTCTGTTGTTTAAGCCATTCAGTCTGTGGTATTTTGTTGTCGCAGTCTGAGCTGACTGAGAAAACTTTTAAATAAGGAATAAAGTCCAACCATATTTTTCAAAAATTGAATTGTATCAACTTTTCGGTTGACATGTATCAGGTCAGAACAACTCAAAACTTTTAGTTATTTGTACGTATCTTTTAGTATGATATTAAAATTATGAGTATAAATTATGACATCAATGTAACATCAGAGACAATACACTCAAGTAACCTTTTTCTAGAAGCAACAGGAACTAATGCTTACTCTGTGCTTACTAAGTACCAAGCGTGTTTCTACAAGTGTTTATACCACAAATGCACAGAATCCTCTCAAAAACCCTGTGAGGAGGCACCACTGCCTTCCCCTTTTTATGGATGAGGAAATAAAGCAAGAGACCATAGAGGCTTACTTGGTAAGTAGCAGATGCTGGGATATGAGCCCAGGCGGCCTGGTTCTGGCCTGTGCTTGCAACCCGTATCCTTTGCTTCTCATAATCAGGTCACAGGTTTCCCTGGTGGCTAAGTGGTAAAGAATCTGTCTGCAATGCAGAAGCCACAGGAGACTTCTGGGTTCGATCCTTGGGTTGGTCCCCTGGAGAAGGAAACGGCAACCAACTCCAGTATTCTTGCCTGGGAAATCCCATGGACAGAGGAAACTGGTGGGCTGCAGTCCATAGGGTCGCAAAAGAGCTGGACATGACTTAGCAACTAAACAATAATTCGGGTCACAGTAAGTCATCATAACCACGCAAACAGCATTAAATTTACTTCTGCTTCTCTCTCCCTCACTACACTGTGAGAGATGCAAGTACAGGAAAGGTCATGTCACTCATGTATTTGTGTACTTAGGCCCCGGCACTTAAAAATGGTAGAAAAAGGCAAATTTCCCTGAGTTCCCACATTTCTCATTTTTAACCTATGAATAAATAAGAAAGTCTTTTAAAAATCAAATCATTTCCAATCACACGAAAAAATTTTTAAATACATATGTTCTCTTGGCTCAAAACAATTATACCTGCTTAGAATGGGAGAACACTGGTAAAAGTCACCAAGGCTCTTCCTAGTTTTGGTTTCCTGGCTTAAAACAAAGGTCTATTTCTTGCTTGAGGAACAGGCTCACTGTGGATCGGCTGGGGGCTCTACTCTGCTGTTCTCTTCCGGAACCCAGGCTGATGGCGCATCCGCGGTCACATGCTCTGGGTGGATGGTCTGGGCTTCTGTGGTCCATCAGGAGCAATGTGCCACAGAAGTATTACCAGGGAACTGGAAATGGGTTATTTTCCACTGCAGATGTCATAGATACAAGCTACAAGAGAACCAGTCATCTCAACGGTAGTCATCTCAATGGCTGATTCGTTCACACACTACTCAACAGGAGCCAGTCAGGGGTCCGGCAGGGCGCATCAGCCCTCAGTAACACCCCGAACCAGAGCAGCGCCACTTCTGAATGTTTCACCAATGTAGCTTCCAGATGAGACTTCCTTTCACAAAAGGGTCCTCCAGCTAAAGTAAACATGAACTCATCCAAGCCCCTCCCTCCAGTTTTTATGTCACAAAACCATCTTTTAGATTTCCCAACTTGCTTGAAAACAAAACACTGCTATAAATGCACAGATAAGACCCCCTTCTAAAAATGAAGCTCATGCCAAAGGTTAAAGCACACAGCAAGAATGGACTTCTGCAGAATAAAGATGGCAGCCTAACTCCAGGCTGCTTAACTAGGAATTTACAACATGATTGGAGTAAATTGGATCTGAGTCCTCTGGAGGCTCCAGGCTGGAGGTCTCAGTTAAAAAAAGCAGGAAGAACTTCAGAACTCTGCACTCAGCATTCTACCCCAGGGCCTCTGTTGAGTAGCAGCAGCCACAGAACCATTATCAGAAATGCTCAAACCCCGGTGTGTAGACTGGAAGAGATGCACTCCCAGCAGCTGGGATCTCCGCCTTCAGCAAGCAGCAGGCTGCTTCACCCTGAGGACTTCCAGCAATGGCAACAGGCTGGACGGAGTGCTGAAAACAACCATCCTCATGAGAACACACTTCAATTCAGCAAAGACGGTGTCCTCTTTAGAAAATGGAGTGAAAACACTTCCACTTGACAAAGCAGGGGAAAAAGCCCGTCTCCTAAAGCCACCCCCCAAAATAAAAAAACATGTCCCAAATGTGCAGGAAAATCCTGTTACAGAGACACACAGGTAAGGGGCTCATTATAAATACACCTGGTTTTAAATAAAAACATACCTTCCCATGCACAGGTGGGAGAACACTCATTCCTGGAGTCATTCCTGGAGGGAGAAAGGTTAGGGGATGTGGGGGTGCTCCTGAATCTGTGAAAACTCCTGGGTTAGTTGCCCCTGCTTTACCCTCACTCAACTTTACTCCAAGAACTGGGTCTGGGAGCAAAACCAACTAATGCCCAAACAGCCAAGATAATAACAATCAAGCGAGATGATGCTTTAAAAAGTAATCTGTAAGTAAATAATAACACAAAGAAGACACATTTGCACTGTAGAAATGCAGATTTATTGTTCTTCCCTTTAGCCACAGTAGGAAAAAGGCTGGAAATTGTTAGGAAACCAGCTTATATACAAAGCACCTCTGAAATTATAATTTTCTTTGGAAAACAACTTACAAAAAATAATAAACACTTTAAAAAGTCAAGACCTTTAAGTATTTTACACTTCTGAATGTTAAAACTCCATGTGTTTCCTGAAATATACAACAATTAAAAAAAAACTCATAAAGTGACACTGATTTGAATTCCACTGGATCCCTGATCTTTAATAATACGCCCTTCCCTATAAAATGAATTTGTTCTTCACAGGCAAAACATTAAAGTATGTTTCTCTGATTAATTCATTAAGATTGAATTTACTCTCCAGCTACTGTCTACAGGAGACTAATGGTAATTTATAGTTTCTTCAAATAAGTTAACAAAACATATCCAAAATGTTAATCACCACACGCATGATTCGGGGAGAGCGACAATATCTATACATATTAAAAAACAAAGATTTCACCCAGTAACAAGAGCCAATATGGCCCATGATTCCCTGGGGCAAGTCCTCTTCGAGAAGAGATGACAATGTTCCTTGGTCCTGACTAAGGATATTTCTAAGTGGCATTCCCGCACTGCCCACCCCCCACAACCCTCCCAGAAGTAAACAATCCAGGGTCAAGGTCAAGAAATGCAGTGTTTGGTGATTTCAGAAGGTTGATGAAATCTGCAGGGACGCTGACGATGGACCCAGGTGAACTTGCCCAGTGAGATGAGGCCACCACCTGCAAGTGTTTGCACCAACACGGATGGGGAGAGGATTATAATCCTTTCTAAGGGCCAGGTAACATGATTGATTTAATGGTTTAACAGACCACCAGCCAGACTGGTTAGTAATAAGACATGGAAATCACACCTCACATAAAAAGACATACTGGACCCCGCAGCACGTGCATATCTGACTGTGTGGGAGCTAAAAGAATAGGAACTTTTCTTCATCATTAATGACACGAGAAAACACAGCTAAGTGAAATTGGTGCAATTTAAGTACTCCACCACCTAACTGCTAAAAAAAAAATGTTCCAAACGCTTGATATGAATTTCATAGTTCACAGACTCCAGTAGGAAAATTACCACATTTCTCGCCTGACTGCTGTTGAGTCATGTTAGGCACCCTTTATAAGTGTATGTGTTTGGGTGGGGAAGCCGGGTGGGATGGTGAGAGTGGGAGGTACCAAAAAAAATTCTTGATATTATAGAGGGTTTTTTTTCTTCCTCAAGGTTTCCAAATATTTCACATTCCCTTTGCCCCTGAATAATGTGAGCTGCAAGTGGTCTGTGAAAGGAGCTGCTTCCACAGGCTTGTGTAGCTCTAAGTCCCGAAGTCTGTGCCTTATTACCACGGAGACAGTCTTTAAAGGCAGAAGTTCCTGAGGCTTCCTTTTCCAGCTCATCTTTCAAACCTCAGGTTTCCTGTAAGAAGCCTAACAAGGGAGAGAAACAAATTCAGGGATTCATTGTTGTGGGGAAAGAGCACATGCGTTTAAAGAAAGTCACTTGTCCGTTTCAAAAAGGAACTGCTGGAGTGGCTGGGTTTTCCTGAGATGAAGATAAACCAGCGCAATTTTTTAAGGCTGCAGTTATAAGACACTAAAATGCCCTGATAAAGACACAAAAGTCAGCCAGTCACCCAGATATTTTGACTACAGGAGGGCAGAAAACACTGGAAATTTTCTGGCTTTTTGTTCATTTGTAACTTACTGAAGATTTTTCTCCTATTCAATGACAAGTTGGACTAATAAGCTTTTATGATCCATTTCACTGCCAAAAAATGTCACAAATCTTTATTCAGCTCTATGTGGCGGCAAGTCAAGCGTCTAGCAAAGTCAAGAGCAGATAAAAACAAAACGACAAATAACCACCCATTCTATAGGATCTGTGAGACGTCAGATTTCCAAGACTTCCTTTGATGGAAGAGGCTATGATTGTTTCCTTATCACAGCAGAGGCCAGTACAGCAACAGGCAGAAGCGCCTATATGCAAATAAGGAGATTTCCACATGTGGGCCTCAGTGATTTACATAATTTCAACATATTCAAGAAAAAGAAATTTGATATTGAAACTGGCTATTCTATTGCCTTGCAGCTCTTGCATCCAAACTGGTGGGGGCGTTCATAAAGTTTGCCCTCCACACCTGACATCATCCTGAGAGGTCACCCCAGACTTCAACTTTTCATCTAAGCTTTTGGGGTGGCTGACACACTTTTACATTCTTTAAGGAACAAAAAGTTCAAATAGAATTCCAAATGTAAACCTCTGACTTGCTTCTGAGAAGTAACACAGCATTTGTTAATCATGGTAACAATACATATTAATAAAAATCCAAGTTGTGAATTGGTTTGACCTTGGGTCTAACAATATGCTAAGTCAAGCCACAAAAAAAAAAAAAAAAGAAGTGCTTCAAAACAAAGGAAGGAACCCTGTGGTTTTCTGGACTGAGACCAGAAACAACTCGCTTTAGCTCTCTGTTCCCATCTTTGCTGTTGGAGGCTCACTAGTGCCACCAAGTGGAGCACTGCATCAACACCACAGAAAGTCTGGAAGGNCAGTATTCTTGACTGGAGAATTCCATGGACAGAGGAGTCTGGTGGGCTACAGTCCCCAGGGTCGCAAAAAGTCGGACATGGCTAAGCAACTAACACACACACACACACACGTAAAAGAATCTCATATATGTATTATCATTATGTATATTTGGTGGGTTCTTTGCAGAAACTTCATTATGATTTGACACCACCTGCCCCATGATTCAGTCCCACTCTAACAGATGCCTACATGTTGGTCAGGCCTTCCACAGGTCGCTTGAGTGAAGACGTCTTATGAGTGATGGGCAATCTCCGTTCATCGTTAGGATAGGCCTCCCCAAAATAATAGAAACCAGAACCATCTTATGAGGCAGAATATTATTAAGTAAGTTTTAAAAAGAGTCTTAAAAGGTGGTCTTTAAAACTGCAAAGAGACTTAGTCTGGAAGAAGATCTGTTATTCAGGTTGCTACATATTAAATATCTTTATTGCTGAGGCATTTGCTATGATTAAAAGGTAACATCTTTCAGGTTCACTTATTTGAGCAAATTAAATAATACAATCCCCAATACAAAACCCCAAAACTAGGACTCCTCTGGGGTAAGTAACTGTAGTTTGGATAAAAGGGCCTGTTTCAAACTGGCTAATTTAAGGGTATAATATTGAGAACAGGAATCATGAGTATACAAAAGCTTCCACTTTAAACTAGGACAGAATCCCAAATGGATTAGATTAGGTTTTGTTTCTGGAGTAGAAAGCCTCAACAGCAAATATGGGCTCTGTGTACCCGCTGAGTGTGGGGATTTGACGGTGGGAGCCTGAGAACCAGAGCCAGCACATCCGTCCCAAGAACTGGGGCCTCTGCTTCTCTTAACCGAATTTTTTGATGTTATGGTGATGGGACAGACACTCTATTTGCTTTCCACCTGAGCCACTCCCCCTAACCCTCCCCAACCCCACCTGCCAAACAGAGTTTTAATTCAAGATGCAAGATACTCACACTCTCTCAGTTTTGCCTTCCATACAATTTCCTCAGAATCCATTTCAACCAAGAGTAATTTAAACTCCACTGGTTGCTCCAGATACACTTCAATATAACTTTTCAATTTTAAAAGTGACCCATCCACAAATTCAATTTCCTTTAAAAAAAAAAAAAAGGTGGTTTTCTTAAATTTACAGGTTGCATTAATTAACCACATAAAATGTCAGATAAGGAAGAAAGGTGATGAGAAAGGTTAGTGCTTCAGTGGACGCCCGCTGAAATCCTGACCTTGTAAATCCACTCTTTAACCATACCTCTTCTCACTCTCCTGCTTTCAGCCCCTCCTTACAGTTATTCAGAACTGTTTTCCACCTCACTGAAGCTTCTAGTCCCATGGCCCTTGTTTTCCAAGTTCAGCCCTTTCCTGACTTCCAATATTTCATGTTCCCCAAATGGAGCCTGTGCTCACCCATCAGCCACCCTCTCTTAGGTGCTTCAAGCTCCTCACCACCTTTCTCTTAGATCATTCTCGATCTGTCCACCTGATTTCACATTTACAGAACTATGTGCGGCGTTGTGTCCACATCCCTCACTGAACACCACCTTCCCCCATCAAATCCTTTTATCACTATTTTATGCATAAAGGATCCCAGAGAAGTGAATGAATTTGCCCAAGTCCACATCTTAGTGGTGGAACTGGAATTGGAATCCACGCCTGTGACTCCGAAGTCTGAGCTCTTAGCCACTATTCAGACTGTCTCCCGGCTTCCCTGCCTCTGCTTCTCTCCAGACTGGCTAGCAAGAAATACATCTTAAAAAAAACATCAGTGAACTGCACTGGGTGTCACCATCACAAACTAATGCTCTTAATCTGTTCCTCTTCCTTTCTGTTCCAAGTCACCAGTATTATCCTCCTAACCTTCCAAGGGTCAGTCACCGAGGTCTACAAAGCTGAGACAGCACCTCCCCTACCCCCACTCTCCTAAATCCCTCCAGGTTCATTTCCCCCGAACTCTCCTGCAGCTCAGCCCAGTTGCAGGGTCCCGTGCCCTCCTTAGGCACCTGGGGACACCTCTCCCAGGACAGCCTGGGAAAGCTTGTCTCTCCCAGGGAATCCCTCACCCTTCAAACCCAGAGCCAACATCACCCACGAGAAAGCCTTCCTGGAAACCCACTGCACTTTGTACTCATCTCTAAAGGAACACCATGTTGTAGTAAAATTATTTCTCTACATCAATGGAGCATTTCCCTCACTATATTGGCATCTTTGAGGGAAAAGACTGTGACTTACTTATTTTTTAATTCCTAGCTCTTATCAGGCTGGCTGTTAATAGGCACATCTGATGTCAGTTAAGCAAATCATTAATGGTATAAAACTAATAAGAGCACCTTATATTTACACGAAGTTTTACAACTCTCCGGAGTGCCCCAAACCATTACTTTATATGATCCTTACAGCAATCTTGGGCGATTATCCCCGTTTTGTAGGCCAGAAATTTGGTTAAGAGGGAGCCCACAGTTAGGGACAGACTATGGTAACAGTGACTTGACTATGCACTAGAATGCAGACTATTTAAAGCCCTCTAGCTATCAACATCTTTTGTAAGAAACAACTCCTGGGATCCCCTCGGTCTCTTTCTGGGAACATCTACCCATTCAATATGTATTCTTCCCTCTCCTTGTGGTTCTTGACCTTGGCAGCACAGTATAGTCACCTTGGGAGCTTTAACAAGTCCAATGCCTGGGCCATTCCCAGACCAGTTAAGTCAGCATCTCTGGAGATGGGACCCAGGCCACCGAATTTTTTTTAAAGCTCCCTAGGGAAATTCATTATGCTGCACAGGCCACTCAAAAGCATACCCTTCTCATTTAGTTCCACTGCCCAGACCAGGCTGCAGTTTGATTCTTGTGATTCTCTTGATGTGCCACCTGCTGGGGCCTGATGGGTATGGAAGGGACGAAAATCAACCTCTCAGATACCAGTGGGGAGATGGTAGCTTCAGGAGCCAAGGCAGTCAGGGCCATGGGTGAGCTCTGCTCACACGCATGGCCTGGGCAGAGCGCCCGCCTGCTTTGCACACTGGTTCCTCAGCCATGTTATTGTATGGCTCAAATGGTTCAAAGCATGTGCAGAGACGCTTTGAAACTGAAAAGGAAGGAAGACTGTTCTGATCAACCTGACTGCTTCTACTGGGCACAAGGCCCTGATAATACCAATATAATAAAACAATGCAACATAGACCATTGCCATTAGCTCTCTTGCCTCCCACTTTTAATTTAATGGAATCAAAACATGTTTTCAACTTTTCGTAAACTGTAAAACAGACAAAGGAGGTAGACAAAAGGAATTTCCACGCAGATGTCCAGACTAGATAAGCTATGGCATACACCCAGGGCACATAACAAAAATAAACTTTAAAAATAACTAAGTCATTTCCGACAAGCCAAAATCACTTACAAGTGTCATGGTGTGTAGAGTGAATGCTTCAAATCTAACAATTATTCCCATAACGACTTTTCAAATGCCTTCCAGTAGGAAAAGGCCAATATCCTTTGTTAGCAACTCTTTTCCACTAATCTTTAATGCTTTGCATGACTTAAAGACCTAAACTTAAGTTTTGTATTCCTTTGAAGCTAAAATTATTTGAATAACTTAATTTAAAATGCAAGAAAACTGAAAACCTTTTCAAAGGGAAAGAGAATGGAGAGTCTATTTTTTTGATGACTGCAGATGAACCCTGAAATTCAAATAGCATCTTTGGAATAAACTGCAAATTTAACAAAACAACTGCTTTCTTAGACACTGGGAAATAAAAAAGGAGAACAAAATGCATTATTTTTAAATATCTTCAAAATGCTGTATCTAAGAAATCTACACGCTCCCCCCACTGCTACTCCAAGTTGATTTTTTACAGTGTCTACCTCTGGGGTGATCTCAGCTTCTGGCTCACTGATCAGCCTGTACTTCTTCCCATTCTGCAGCAACTTCTGGCAAACCGGAGGCTTGTCGATTTTCATGAATTTCTTAGAGGAGTGCTTTACAGACTTGGAAATATCCTAAAGGTGGAAATAGGTCTGGGTTTTGAAATCCATCACCAACAACTGTGAGAGTCGAAGTCAAGAACCAGGCAGTGTGTGTGCCAGTTGTATTATTTTCATGTCCTCCTACAGAAATGATGGCCAGGGAGGATGTCCCACAGTGATCACAAGAGGAAAAAGGCCCAGAAGTTGAGGCACCTTTGTTCTTCACATCTGTCACATAGCCAAACATCTTCCCACAAAAGCACTACAGCCAAAAGTGTCACTTATACCCTATGTGGCACCACCAAGTTGCTTCTGAAGGGTCTGAGAACATTACATGAGCACCTGCATATGGGTACTAATTCCATGCCCATCACGTGAACAGAGACCACCTCTTTTACTGGAAGTGGTTCCAGTTGACTCAAAGTTTGTCTCTGCCCCACACTTGATATGTTCCCATCCTTGCTGTCATAACTTTCTTTCTGACGTGGCCCTAGATGGGACCCCAATTTTACATGTATTGTTCCAATGCCCCCCAAGAGCTCAATGTAATCGCTGGCCCAGGCTCCCTTGGTAAAAATAGCTGTATGGCTGAATATGAAATTTAGGTTTCTTGAGACAGAGTTCAAGGAAATCTTTCCCTACACAGGAAAAAAAAAAACAACAACTGGAGAAGGCATAAAAATAAAACACCAGCCAGGAAGGATATCCTGCCTTCCCCATGCCATGCTATTGTCCTGATGGCAGCCTTCTCCACATCTGCTGATGTAATCAGCTCCTGACCCCAGCTTCCCAGGAAGTCTGGATAATGCTCTTTCAGTTAACTGAATTTACTTTTAAAATATAAGGTTCATTAAATAATAGTGATTTTTCCAAATCTATGCTAATTCTACATTATATGTATGTGTGTTCAGTCGCTCAGTCATATCCAACTCTTTGTGACCCCATGGGCTATAGTCCACCAGGCTCCTCTGTCCATGGGATTTTCTAAGCAAGAATACTGGAGTGGGTTGCCATTTCCTCCTCTAAGAATTATACTTTAGGTGCAGTTATTTTTATACCACTTTGAAGGCTACTTTCCCAACTGAAAGTATTATCTTTAGTGAGATACAGGAAGCATATTTTACTTTCTTAGGAGGAAACAAAAAAATCTATTACTTAAAGTTTTTACATTTTAATACACATTGCTAGTTATAATCTGTATAACATTTTTAAAGCATGCAAATACTACAACCTAAAACCACTGGAAATGGGTAGCTTGATATAAATTCCGTAACTCAAATTATAATTCACAAAGTAGTATACTTTACAATAGCTGTGTCGATCACAATAAACTGTGGAAAATTCTGAAGGAGATGGGAATACCAGACCACCTGACTTGCCTCTTGAGAAACCTGTATGCAGTTCAGGAAGCATTAGAACTGGACATGGAACAGACTGGTTCCAAATAGGAAAAGGAGCATATCAAGGCTGTATATTGTCACCCTGCTTATTTAATTTATATGCACAGTACATCACAAGAAATGCTGGGCTGGAGGAAGCACAAGCTGGAATCAAGATTGCCAGGAGAAATATCAATAACCTCAGATATGCAGATGACCTCACCCTTATGGCAGAAAGTGAAGAAGAACTAAAGAGCCTCTTGATAAAAGTGAAAGAAGAGAGTAAAGAAGTTGGCTTAAAGCTCAACATTCAGAGAACTAAGATCATGACATCACTTCATGGCAAATAGATGGGGAAACAGTGGAAACAGTGGCTGACTTTATTTTGGGGGGCTCAAAAATCACTGCAGATGGTGACTGCAGCCATGAAATTAAAAGACTCTTACTCCTTGGAAGGAAAGCTATGACCAACCTAGACAGCATATTAAAAAGCAGAGACATTACTTTGTCAATGAAGGTCATCTAGTCAAGGCTATGGTTTTTCCAGTAGTTATGTATGGATGTGAGAGTTGGACTATAAAGAAGGCTGAGCACTGAAGAATTGATGCTTTTGAACTGTGGTGTTGGAGAAGACTCTTGAGAGTCCCTTGGACTGCAAGGAGATCCAACCAGTCCATCCTAAAGATCAGTCCTAGGTGTTCATTGGAAGGACTAATGTTGAAGCTGAATCTTCAATACTTTGGCCACTTGATGCGAAGAGTTGACTCACTGGAAAAGACTATGATGCTGGGAAAGATTGAGGGCAGGAGGAGAAGGGGATGAAAGACGATGAGATGGTTGGGTGGCATCACCGACTCAATGGACATGGGTTTAGGTAAACTCCGGCAGTTGGTAATGGACAGGGAGGCCTGGCGTGCTGTGGTTCCTGGGGTTGCAGAATCAGACACAACTGAGCGACTAAACTGAACTGAATGCTTTTTTTTTTTCCACATCTGTCAAACCCTGATTTTGAATCGGAAAGGATAATTTTGAGTCACTGCTTTATCTTTTGTCAGTGCTCCACCCACCTCCAAGTCATTATAACTATTGACAGTGAGTCAGGGTATAAAAGGAGATTCAATCCTCTGTTTTCAACGACACAGTGCAGAAAATGGGCTAAACAACATAGATTTATTCTGCATTCTGGCATACGGGTTCCATTATGAATATCCAAACCCCTCAGGTCATTCTATCTTAAACATACTGGGTGCTTCAGGAATATTTGCTGCTACAAAACCCAGAATGTTGAACCTATGAACCAAACGTCAACTTTTACCCAAAATATTACTCTAGAATGAGTTACCCTATGAGGTGTGTCTTACTGACAGAGCTTTAAGCCAAGGAGGAATCTCCAGTCTCCCTACATTTGACCCAAAGACCCGAAACGGCCCCCCAGTGTATCCAGAGCAGATGCTTCACCAACTGTAATGTCCCAGTCACCTGGGAATACTGAGCAGGGCAGGCTCTGAGTCTGCAGATGGGGGCGGTGCTGAGATTTGGCATTTTAAGGAGCACCCTTGCTGACGGCAACCAGCTACTCCTGGTTCCCTAGTCCCTAAATCACATGTTCAGCAGCAAGGCTGTAGAGAACAGATGGCCTTGGCTGTTCTCTAGACAACCATCTCCAAGGTCAGGCCTGCTGGATCATGCCACACCCACCTCTAGAGAGCTATTTTCCTATCTGCTCTCCTCCCGACGCTGTTCACATGTATAAACACCCATGCTCCATGGCTCTGAGGGCCTGGCACTGATCTTATAACTTCTGTGAGTGAGCATGACATCAGACCCACTGTGGGGAGACAATTCAATCAACAGAGACACCCGGATCTTATATCAACAGACATCACCCAGACCTTGTATAAAGTCTGAACACACAGTATTCAACGTTTAGTATTCACTGTCATTGGCTTTACCTTGATGAAGGATTCATTATTGGTTGCTACGTACACTCGAAAAGACAAGGACGGGTTATGGTCGATGGCTTTGTACAGAATCACTGCCCCGTGGTGGAATACCGTCTCTTCGCTTTGAATAACGGGTCCCACAGGAGAAAGAGAGCTCACACGCCATTTGACGTGGGTTGCAGAATGGTCCACAGTATATTCTAATGAGGCCCCAGTACTTTTAACATGGAAGACTTTGAATGTCATGTTGGCATCTCGGTCTGTTAACACAGGAAGGTGAATTAGTGTTCTGGGCATTGCATGCGCTGCACACATGCTCTCACACGTCCACACATGCACATCCAATTAACCTTTTAGAAAACAAGTACTCACGACCCAAGCAGAGGGAATGTGGAAACTGAATGGAGGTAAGACAGAGCGGGTCACATTTAACATCAAACAAGGGTCCACCGACGGCCCAGGGCTTCACAATGAGGTCTGAATATTTGCTCCAGGACAAGACGCAATACTTGATATCAACTTTCCTGTTAACCTCAAATATCAGACCAGTCTCCGTGCACTGGTAAGTTCCCTCTCCATCCACCTTCAGCCTGCATTGGACAGAGAAGAACACCTGTCAAGTCCTGATGTTTGTTTAGAAGCGCATTTCTTTAAAAAAATTTTTTTAACTTATTTTTGTTGTTGTTGTTTAATTTCACTCAAAAGCACTGAGGGAACTCCATAACATTTTGAAGCAGCATCACAATCAAAGGAAACAATCTAAGGCTTTTCCTGGTGGCTCAGTAGTAAAGAATTCTCCTGCCAACGCAGGAGACACAGGTTTGATTTTGGATCGGGAAGATCCCACCTACCTCGGAGCAACTAAGCCCCTGTGCCACAGGAAAGTAGCCCCCACTCCTCACAACTAGAGAAAAGCCTCCACAGCTACAAAAACTCGGCACAGCCAAAACAAATAAATAAAATTATATATATATACACTAAAAGAAAACAATCCAAGAAAGTACATAAAATGTGGGAAGTTAAGTTATGCTGTTTTGTGTTTCCCCAACTTGGGGTTATTTTTACATAGGCAGATAAATTACTAATAGTATCATGTCTCCTGTATTCCCAATGACTCACAAAAACTGTCCTCGGGAAAGAAGCCTGGGGGTCACCAGTTCATTGTGTTTCTGGAGAAAAAGCACAGATATAACACATAAGTAAATGTCATTTTCTTAAATAAAGCAAATTAAAGAATCATCCTTTATAATTAAAAACATACTTACATTTTCAGCATTACAGTGTTCACAGTGAGATTGGATCTTATTGGATTCTAAATGATAGAGAAAAAATTTTACTTACAGGAATGTGACTGGCATTTTCAGACAAAATTTTTTTGACAAGTATATATGATATGACCATATCACAAAATTCAAAGATATAGGCCCCCTCAGCAATAATGAGACTGTTTTGGAGAATGTAAGTTCATACCTGAATTATAATGCTGTGTGGGCAATTCTTTATCCTCCCATTCGTCAACTGTAAAAGATATTGTCACACATGTATTGGCATAAGTCAGTCACAGGGTAAATCAGTTAACCCCCACCCCCCCACACCCAGCTTCACACCAATAAGAACTTTGTGCTAAATCACTTCAGTTGTGTCCGACTCTTTGGGACCCTATGGACTGAGGCCTGCCAGGTATGCTGTCCGTGGGATTCTCCAGGCAAGAATACTGGAGTGGGTTGCCACTTCCTGCTCCAGAAGATTGTCCCAACCCAGGGATTGAACCTGGGTCTCCTGTGTCTCCTGCATTGCAGGCGGACTCTTTACCATCGAGCCACCAGGCCAGCCCAACAGGAACCTTAAACGTATATTAAACATCTCTTTGAGTGGATTCGGTGATACACGACACATTCTGTTTGTGAGTCTCGCTGTAGGTATAAGGCAGCAGTCCCCAAAATTTTGGCACCAGGAACTGGTCGCACAGAACACAACTTTTCCATGGACTAGGGGGCGGTGCGGGGAGGGGCGCGGGTTGGGATTATTCAAGTGCATTACATTTTTTGTGCACTTCATTTCTATTTTTATGACATTGTGATATATAACGAAATAATTATACAACACATCACACGGCAGAATCAGATCAGGCATTAAAGTCTCATAAGGAGTGGGCAACCTAGATCCATGGGCAGTTCACAGCAGGGTCTGTATTCCCATGAGAATCTTGTCCCACCGCTGATCTGACAGGAGGTGGCACTCAGGCGGTAATGCAAGCGATGGGGAGTGGCTGTAAATACAGATGAAGCTTCCCTCGCTAGCTCACCGCTCACCTCCTGCTGTGTGGCCTGGTTCCTAATGGTACCAGACAGTGGCCCAGGGGTTGGGGACCCCTGGTATAAAGCAGGAAAATAAGCTTGAATGTGAAAGTTTCCATGCACCCCACTTTGGCACATTAAGTCTTTAGCTGATCTTCTGACACTGAAACAATAGCACTCTCATCTCACACCACAAGCACAAGGTGAACAGGATACATTAGAGAAGAGAAGAGGGCAAGGGCACTGCCTCACGCTTACCCTGAGCAGACGCTTCCTCCGTGGAAGACTCTCCTAGTTCCCCATCTGTGGAGACAAAAAGAGCTCAGGGCACAGGTGGTCACAGACGAGCTCTTCACCAGTCACTCCTCAGCTAGACCGGTGCCTCAGCTGGAGAGCCGCAGGCCCCAGTGAAGAGTCCCTCAGAGTGGTCAGAAGTCGGGAACTAAGCCGGAGCTGTTACCCCCAAGACAAAGCCTGACTGGCATCAGCCCTTCAGGTTAGTGTAGTTAGAGATCAGCGGAACAGTAGAGAGGAGCTGACAACGGATTAGGCATGTTCAAGCTGGAACTGTCTTGTAAGAGTCTCTGATTTACATGTGGCCTCTTTCCATTGGCTCCCCACCACTCGCCTCTGGTCTGCCTCCCTGCATTTACTGCCCTCTAGTCACTCTGAACCACTCTCCACACCAAAGCACACTCCTGCCTCAGGCCCTTTGCACTCACTGTCTCCCAGGCTGAACATTCACATTGCTCACCCAGTCACACCCCTGCTGTCTCTGCTCAGATGTCACCTTATCTAAGAGGCTTTCACGACGTCCCACCCCTCTCCCAAAGCAGGGCCTGCCTGACACATCTCTTCCCCCCTTCATTTTCATCAAGGCACTGCTCACCACCTCACACATGATAAGCTCAGTGTTTCTGCTTCCTGTCTCTCTCCCCACTAGAATGTAAGTTTCACAAGGACTGTAATCCCAGGGCCTGGTAAGTGTTCATTTTCTGAATGACTAGAATTGCAGAATACAAAAATATATTATGAAAGGGAACAGTGGTGAACTTTCCTATTATCTACACCGGCTACCAGTTGCATGAGTTTAGGCTCTTTAGTTACGTACGAAATCTTTGTCTATTACTTTCCTCATCTGTTAAATGAGAATTAACGTAATACCACTCCCCAGAAAGACAGAAAATTAAATTATGGGTAGCTGACTCCTTGGAAAAGACTCTGATGCTGGGAGGGATTGGGGGCAGGGGGAGAAGGGGACAACAGAGGATGACATGGCTGGATGGCATCACTGACTCGATGGACGTGAGTCTGAGTGAACTCCGGGAGTTGGTGATGGACAGGGAGGCCTGGCATGCTGCGATACACAGGGTCGCAAAGAGTCGGACACGACTGAGCGACTGAACTGAACTGACGGATTTCGCCTGGCACTCAGCAAGCAAGCAGTGAGTACTAGCTATTATTTTGCTATGGTGATGTATAAAACTCAAAAACATTAATAATTCTGAAGCAGACAATAACCTTTCACTTGGGAGATGACCTAATGTGTTGAATACTTGGTTTTATATTTGAAAGATCTGAAGAGCCTTTGGGAGGATGAGTCCCATTAGTAAGACAGGCATCTTGAGCACACATGGAAGGTCCAGGCCATCAACAATGCCCAGAAGCAGTGGACCCCCTCTCCGCACCCCCAGGACCCTGGCTCCAGTCCCTGCTACACAAGCTGCCTGCTCTCAGGACATTACATGGGGACCAGGGGTTGCAAGACAGAACCAGATTTTAAAAACAGCATTAAAATTAAATAGAAAATAGAGACTAAAAGTATTCAGAATTCTGGACTCAGAATACCATAGATCTGAAGGTTCTGAAACACCAATCCAAGTCCTGCACCAGAAAATCTTTCAATCCTATTCCACAGTCACTATCCTAAAAAGCATCATAAAATTCTTATTATTTAATGACTATCATCTCCACTGCATTTCACCCACATCCCATGTTTTTGTGTCTTGCGACTTGCCTGGGGAGCTGAGAAAACGATAGAAGCCTAACCGCCCAGCACAGTCTCCCACCAGGTCTTCCCAGCCAAAGCAGAGAAATTGATGCACTTCTCTCCAATACATAACTCTTGAAAGTGAAAGTGAAGTCACTCAGTTGTGTCTGACTCTTTGTGATCCCATAGACTGTAGCCTAGCAGGCTCCTCCCTCCATGGGATTCTCCAGGCAAGAGTACTGGAGTGGGTTGCCAAACTCTTTAATCCATGCGATTCAGGTGACTTCAGGGCTCAGAATGGAAGGTATATCCAATCAGAAGGATGATGGGTGGGCCTGCATGGCCCGTTGGCCCAACCACAGAGAAGCAAGCATCCCAGGGTAGTCTATTTGGTCCTCCCATCTGACCTAAGAATGGAGGTGAATGGGGAGTATCTTTTTGACCTCTTTCCCAAGGTGGAGGATAAAAGGTCTTTTAACAAAGAGACTAACCTCTGGGAAAGGCAGGGCCCTGTGGACAGCCCTGGACATCCAGGTGTCTCATATGGCCCAGGGCCAGGTCCAGCAGCTAGCTCCCTGACCTACATGTGCCCTGTCTGACAGCACTGACTCCAGCCTCCCATCCAAAACTGAGCCTATCTTGAGCCTCACGGACTCCAAATGCCTTCCACCTGGTTGCCACCCTGACGAGGCCCTGGGCCAAACCTGGCTGCCAGGACCCTGGGGGCCCTGCCTCTGGATCCCTGTCTCCATGGCCATTTACTCAGTTATTAACCAGGGACAACAAAGAACAGATCCCAAGACACAGCCTCTGACTTCATTTCTATTCTAGTCCAAGCTATGGAGGCTGGGCTTCTGATTGCATTTAATTGGATGAAATAATCCTTATTATGTATAAGGAGGATTGGAAGTAGGAAGGCTGGTATACATTATTCCTTATGGGTATCAGATGGTGACATCTACTCCATGAGTGTGATACAGAAATAACTACAGGTTCTTATCTATATACAACATGACTGCAAGGAGCTTACAGTTACCTTCATGGGTTCCCCGCTGGGAAACTGCAGAGAGAATTAGATTAAATACAGGACTTCTGAGTGAAAAGACTTCATTTACTTTAAAATATTATAAAGACGCCCCCTGACTGCCTTGTTATAGTATTTGTGTTCATAAGGAGATTATATTCTAAGAACTGGGAGGGAAAAAGATCCTAAAGCATAATAAAATCAGTTAAAATAAAAGCTTAGTCATGCAACTTAAGTTTTTCACAAAACTTTAGACCAAAAGCAAATTTTATATTTAG
Organism: Redunca redunca; assembly: GCA_006410935.1. Classification (NCBI taxonomy): domain Eukaryota; kingdom Metazoa; phylum Chordata; class Mammalia; order Artiodactyla; family Bovidae; genus Redunca; species Redunca redunca. Next base: position 187,154 of record SJYQ01004396.1, read on the forward strand.
AATCTATATCTTTAAAGTGGTTTCATGACTCAAGATGTTCATAAACAGCCAGAACAGCAAGCCAGAAACTTTAAACCACAAATGGTACCACATTTTCAGCAGTGAACAGTCTAGTCTGTGATTAACTGTGAGCAGCGCCCACCACGGGAAGAAGCAGAGGCTGTGGCTGCAGATTTTGGTCAATCCCTCAATCTCTTCTCCTCTGGGAACCGCAGAGCAAAGCCGCACACGCAGAGTCTCGGCATCAGTGCAGACCAGGAACACACCCCTTGTATTCCAAGTGTACTGAGCTCAAATTTTCAAAATGCTTATTCATTTCCCAGTGTTGAGCCCAATCTGACACAGAAAAAGATCATGAACAAGCAACTTGCAACTTAAAAATCGCAAAGCCTATCCTTCTTTCTTCCTTTCAGTAACAAAAAAGAAAGTCAGAGGAAGGAAGGATATACTCACTTGTTTTTTCTGGTTTTGCCCCCTCATTATCTACGAAAAAAAAAAAAAAGGTTGAAATCATGTCATATGAAATTCATATGACAACTAAGAAAAAAACACACAGGCTAATGGAAGAATAGGTAAAGTGTTTGCCTCTCACCAATAGCAACCATTTCCTGTCTTTCTTCCTCAGCTCATCCTGTTTTGCCACTTTACTTGCCAACTAGAAATTATTTACCATGTAAGTACTTTTCAGTACTTCACCAAAAGGATACTTGTATTTACTATGTCCTCAAGCAATATCAGTGACATGGGCTTTATATTAAAATAAAAATAAAGGTGTCCATGTTTAACTAGAATTCTGTTATTAAAGAAAAACATACACAGATAACTCACCAGATTCAGCTTCAGAACCGCTCTCAAAACTGCTGTCCTCACCTTAAAAAAAAAAAAAAAAGGATACACAGAAGCACACAATGAATAAAAAAGTAGGAACTATTTTTTTAAATTATACATATAATAAAACAGACCCAAACTCAACTAACTTCCTCCTTTCACTCCATTCTCACTGAGCCCCAAACTAGTCTGGTTTATGAAAAAGAAGGCTTATCCTTCTTTGGAGCTGGATGAAATATAGTTTAATTACTTAAATATGAGCCCAAATCATACTTTGGCTGCAAAAACCACTTTATTTGGGTGTCATCCATGTCTCATCCAGCTTGACTTGCCTCTATTGCTCCCATCTTGCCTCTGCACTGTGCATCTAGAAGGTTCCATGCACAAGTTCAATGATACAACAGTGCAGAATTCTATAATGCAAAATGCCATTTCCCCGAAGCACAGGACAAAGAGTCTATATGATTCAACTACATCTGGAGTGATCCCAAGAATGTTCCCTTCCTTTCCTCACCCCCAACTCAGCCCATCTGTCCACTGCAATCAGGCTTCTGTTCCCACAGTTAGCTTGGAGTTTTTTCCCTCAAATGCCCACTAACCCCAGACCCACGGGACAGATCCACAGTTCCCAGAGGTAAAGGCATCTGCCAGCCCTTCCTGCCACACAGCTCTCCCATCTATCCTGGTTCTCCACCTACCTCTGCGAGTCTTCCATCTGCCCTACTGTGTGTGCTCCGTGCTCAGTCGTGTCCGACTGTTTGCCACCCCATGGACCGTAGCCCGCCAGGTTCCTCTGTCCATGGGGATTCTCCAGGCAAGAATACCGGCGTGGGTTGCCATGCCCTCCTCGAGGGGGTCTTCCCACCCAGCGATCAAACCCCGGTCTCCCGCACCGCAGGCGGGTTCTTTACCATCAGAGCCACCAGGGAAGCCCACCCAGCTACTAATACCCAGGCCCACTTCCCACACACACCCAGCCTTCTTTCTACCTTGAGAGCCCCACAAGGACCTATCACCTACTCCCAAAGCAGATTCCAACCCCCACCTCCAAGGGCGCCCTGACCTGTTCCTGGCAGACCAGACAAGCACCAAGGCACCTCTCTCTCCCTCATCCACCCCCTTCAACTGCTCCTCCTGCCTCACCCTGCTTGGGATCCCCTGAGTAAGTATGTGGAAAGCCATTAATATGATTCTCAGATCTTCCCTCGATACACACACACTACCAAACAAAACCAAGGATGGGCAATAGCTATATGGAGAAAGAAAAGAGTTGAGAATAAAGATGAGAACAATAATAGAGCAGCTAAGAGCAGCTTTTCTGGGGTGTTCACCATGTGCCAGGCACTATACAGTGTATATACTTACTCATTTACATGTATTCATTAATTACAGTTATGTACTCATTTTGCACATCTATATTTACATATACTTATGTAAGAGCTTTACATATGTTAACACATTAGCCCTCACAACTACCCAATGAGGTAGGCTGAGGTCAGTTAATTTCCTTATGTAAGACCACCACCACCACCGGCCCCACTACCCCTATTCTCCACCCAGGGAGTCGAAGCTAAGATATCAACTCGGGTAGCCCAGCTTGAACTTGCATTCTTAACCATGTTGTTTCACTTGCAAACATGCTTCTTATTGCTTCAGCAGTTTAACACCCAGGAGCTGGTGATGGATAGGATGAGTGGCAGGTTCCTACATGAGATGATACCTGAGTGGAAGGCGAGGCAGTGAAGCAGGGACTGGGAGATCAAAAGTGGTAAGACACGGCCTTGGTCCTCCAGGCTCGAAGCACAGAGCAGTGGTTCTCAACCTTGGCTGCAGTGATGCCACCTAGGGAGCTTTCCACACACACACAGCCATGCCTGGGATTCTGGCTTCCTTAGGGGGTACTGATTAACTAATCGAGGTTAGCATTTTTGGTAAAGGGCCCCAGATAACTGGAATGTACAGCCAGGGCTGAGAACCCTGGACTAAAACCAATCCACCATAACCACTTCCTCGTTCCCCCAGCTGTGCCCAGCGTGATTACCACCCCTTCCTCCAAGTCTCAGACACGCCATCCCATTGCCTGGATAGCCCTTCCCCAGACCCCACCTCCAGACCCCAGGGTATCCATGAGAAGCAAGCCCAAAGTCACTTCTGCTGACCGACTCCCTCTGCCGCACCAAGTCAGATGAGCCGTGCCTCTCTCCGGTCCATCCGTTTACCCCTCTGTCAAGCAGTGGCTGCTTGCTGAGCTGTTGGTGCCTGAGCCCTGGAGGACGGAGGCCATGTCTCACCACCCTAATCCCCCTACACCCATCCCTAGATGCTCCATGAGTGATGAATGTGTGAATGAACAAATGCTTTGCCCAGCTTTAAAGAACCGAGCAGCCCCTACCAGGTCTTTATTCTGCCAGTTCCCTCGCAGTTTGGGACTTCTGCGTGTATGTGTGTGCATGCGTGCTAAGTCGGGTCCAACTCTCTGAGACCCCATGGACTGTACCCCACCAGGCTCCTCAGTCCATGGCATTCTCCAGGCAAGATCTCTGGAGTGGGCTGCCGTGCCCTCCTCTAGGTGATCTTCCTGACCCAAGGATCGAACCTGCATCTCTTATGTCTCCTGCATTGACAGGTGGGTTCTTTACCACTAGCGCCACCTAGGACGCCCCTAGGACCTCTGCAGGGATGTAATTCTGCCTGGACCAGCCCCAGGTGAGGCCCACCTTCTGCTCCAGGTCCCTGGGAAGTGGAGTCTGGGGCCATCCCTTCAATTCACCTTCCCTCTGGTTTGGAGCCTAAGACTCCTTATTCTATTTCTGCTTCCCCGCCCTGCAAGCCCCCAGGACCATTTTTCTGTCTCATGGCACATATTTGAGAACTAAATAAGATGTCTGTGAAGAGTGACCAGCCCAGGGCCTCGGGCTGGTAACAGTCATCACGATTTTTAAGGGGTAGCGATTTTTACTAACAGGTCACACTCCTAAACTCTAGTGACAGGCCAGCCCAAGCCTGCTATCCCCAGCCCTAAACCCTCCCCACATTTGCGTAGGTTAGAGCTCTGGGAGCAGGATCCCTGTTTGGGGAAGCTAGCATGCAAACAGCCCCCAACTCTGAGTTTCTTTTCTCTCATTTTCTCATCCTGATGGGTTTCACCTTCACCACACCCAGCTGTCCTGAATGCCAGCCTGCTGCTGCTGCTGCTGCTAAGTCACTTCAGTCGTGTCCAACTCTGTGATGCCCCCTAGATGGCAGCCCACCAGGCTCCTCCGTCCCTGGGATTCTCTAGGCAAGAACACTGGAATGGGTTGCCATTTCCTTCTCCAACGCATGAAAGTGAAAAGTGAAAGTGAAGTCGCTCAGTTGTGTCCGACTCTCAGCGACCCCATGGACTGCAGTCTACCAGGCTCCTCCGTCCATGGGATTCTCCAGGCAAGAGTACTGGAGTGGGGTGCCATTGCCTTCTCCGGAATGCCAGCCTAGATGCAAACAAAACCTACACCTCATTGACCCATTTCATTCCACTAAAAATAGGATAAACTTTTAAAAATAAACCTTAAAAAAAAAATGAAAGGAAGGACAGAAAGGTAAGAAAGGGAACAGAGGAAGTGTGGCAGCAGGCAAACTGAAATCCCAGGTCCCGTGCCTTCCCCAAGCTAGAAGCCTGGTCCTCAGCAGTGAAAGTGTGGAGTCCTAACCACCAGACCACCAGGGGATTCCCACCCACACTTCCTGACCAGCCTCCCTTCGTCCAGCTGAGAAGGCTTCACCCCACTCCGACCTGAAGTCTCTCTCCCCGCACTGGAGAATCTGAATTACCTACTATACTCTGCATTCAAGCATTTTCAACGCTCAACTTCAGACACTGCTGCCAGCAGCAGGCTTTCCTCCTTCCTTAGACAGCGGTCCTTGCACAGTCTCCTTCTAATCTTCATTTTGGTTGCATATTACGAAACCATCTTTCTCCTACTTTTTTATTTGATATTAAAACCAAAGGGTACTTAGTACAACTTTAGGAACCAATCTTCTTTAGTCACTAGCAACACGGAAACCTCATAAAGATAACTGATGTAATCATCAAACCAGTACAAAATTACCTTGATGAAAAAGGGGGAAATATATTTAATCTTCCAGATATAAAGATAAAAACTCCCATCTGGCAACAAGATTGCCAGGTGGCTCTGTTTTCAGAAATGACAAGGGCAGGAAACAAATTAGAGGGACAACCTTTGCTACATGTCTGTCCTAAGTATATTCTGTTGCACATAAACCTAATCACAGGAGTAAATCAAGCATGCAAAGACCACAGTCCCAGAAAATGGTTCGGGACAAACGGCCCTGTGATTTCTCAATCACAGAAATGATTGAGCTTAAGTTTTTTCAAGAAAACATGGATTTTTTTTCCTGGATGACAAGCTTTGGATTTTTCCCTTCTGATATAACTTTTTTATTTTTCTATAACAACCTTGAGTGAGTGAGTGAGTGAAGTTGCTCAGTCGTGTCCGACTCTTTGCAACCCCATGGACTGTGGGAGCCTACCATGCTCCTCTGTCCATGTGATTTTCCAGGCAAGAGTACTGGAGTGGATTACCATTTCCTTCTCCAGAGGATCTTCCCAACCCAGGGATCAAACCCGGGTCTCCTGCATTGAGGTCCACACACTACATAATTCAAAGTGTACAACTCAACAGCTTTTCATATATTCACAGTTCTCTGGTGGCTTGGACGGTAAAGAATCTGCCTGCAATGAGGGAGAACTGGGTTTGATCCCTGGGTTGAGAAGATCCCCTGGAGGAGGGCATGGCAACCCACTTCAGTATTCTTGCCTGGAGAAGCACCATGGACCAAGGAGCCTAGGGGGCTATAGTTCATGGGTTCGCAAAGAGTCGGACATGACTGAGCAATTCAGCAACAACTGTACATCCACCACAACAATCAATTTTTCATTTTAAACATCCCCTAAAATCCCCTGAACATTTTAACTATCACTTTCAATCTCCCCATTCCCCCTAGACCTAGATAACCAATACTCTGTTTCCTGCCTGAATAGATTTGCATATTCTAGACATTCCATAAATGTCCAGATAAATCCCATAAATGGAATTACGTAATAGATGGGCTTTTGTACCTGGCTTTTCTCACTGAGCATGTTTCCAAGGTTCCACCATGTTGTAGCATGTATCACCACTTCATTCTTTTTTATGGCTGAATAATATTCTACTGTATGGTGTTATAATATTGAATTGTGTCCCGCAACAAAAACTTCATGTTTTACGTCTTAACCCACCTTAGAATATGACCTTATGTGGTAATACAGTCTTCACAGAAGTATTTACCTTTATGTAAAATGAGGTCATCAGGGTGGACACTAATCCAAGATGACCGGTGTCCTTACAAAAAGGGGAAATTCAGACCCAGAGACACACCACAGGGAGAACATCATGAGATCATGAGGATGGCTACCTACAAAGCCAGGAAAGAAATCTGGAACAGACCTTCCCTCCTAGGCTTCCAAGAGAACCAACCCTGCCAACATCCTGACTCAGACATTTAGCCCCCAGAATGTGAGACGACATACTTCTGCTGGTTAAGCTCTCCAGTCTATGGCACTTTCTTACAGCATTCGCAGCAAACAAACACAAATGCGTACACCACATTTTGCTTATGAGTTTAAAACTTGATGGACTTTTGGGTTGTTTCCAACTTTCGAATATCATGAATAATGTTGCTATAAACATTCATGCGCAAGTTACTCTGTAGATACATGGTTCCATTTCTCTTGGCTATATACACAGGAGAGAAACTGCTGGGTCAAACGGCAATTATCTTTAACTATTTGAGGACTACCAAACTGTTTTCCCAGGTGGCTGTGTCAATCTACATTCCTATCAGCATGTGGGTGGGTGTGGGTGTTCAATCATGTCTGACTCTCTGTGACCCTATGGATTGTAGCCCACCAGGCTCCTCTGGTGGTTTTTCCAGGCAAGAATACTACAGTGGGCTGCCATTTCCTCCCCCAGGGGATCTTCCCAACCCAGGGATTGAACCCACATCTTCTGCGTCCCCTACATTGCAGGAGGATTCTTTATTACTGAGCTACTGGGGAAGCCCTCTATCAGCAGTATCAGTCCAGTTCAGCTGCTCAGTCACGTCCGACTCTTTGTGACCCCATGAATCACAGCACGCCAGAACTCCCTGTCTATCACCAACTCCCGGAGTTCACTCAGACTCATGTGAATCAAGTTGGTGATGCCATCCAGCCGTCTCATCCTCTGTCATCCCCTTCTCCTCCTGCCCCCAATCCCTCCCAGCATCAGGGTCTTTTCCAATGAGTCAACTCTTCACATGAGGTGGCCAAAGTATTGGAGTTTCAGCCTCAGCATCAGTCCTTCCAATGAACACTCAGGACTGGTCTCCTTTAGGATGGACTGGTTGGATCTCCTTGCAGTCCAAGGGACTCATAAGAGTCTTCTCCAACACCACACTTCAAAAACATCAATTCTTCGGCACTCAGCTTTCTTTACAGTCCAACTCTCCTATCCATACATGACCACTGGAAAAACCATAGCCTTGACTAGATGGACCTTTGTTGGCAAAGTAATATCTCTGCTTTTGAATATGCTATCTAGGTTGGTCATAACTTTCCTTCCAAGGAGTAAGCATCTTTTAATTTCATGGCTGCAATCACCATCTGCAGTGATTTTGGAGCCCAAAAAAATAAAGTCTGACACTGTTTCCACTGTTTCCCCATCTATTTGCCATGAAGTGATGGGACCAGATGCCATGATCTTAGTTTTCTGAATGCTGAGCTTGTGTATGAGGGTGCAAATTTCTCCACATCCTTGACAATTCTTGCTATTATTTTTTTCATTGTAGCCACCCTAGTGGCTGTGAAATGGCATCTTTCTGTGGGTTTGAATTGTATTTCCCTGAAATAATATTGAGTATCTTTCATGTGCTTATTAGGCATTTGTACATCCACTCTGGAGAAAAGATTTTTTAATCCAAAGGTCCTATGCAATCTAGCCCCCATCTGTCTCTACAGACACACTTTGGCCCTGCCACCCTTCCCTTCGCTCTCTGATTCCAGTCATCTGACCTTCAGTCTCTGCAAACAAGCACTGTGCACTTTCCCACATGGGGACATTTACACCTGCAAGTCTTTTGAACTCAGGTAACTCTTGTCCCCACCTTTGCCCTGTTACCGCAATGCATCCTTCAGAGTTCAAGTCAACCATCACCTCCTCAGGGAAACCTCCCAGGACTACCCCAGCCAAGCATCCACCACCTGGTTTGGCTCACAGAGGATTAGGTTAGTGAAACCAATCTAGAAAATAGTCCATTTGCCTCATTAGATAAATTCTCAGTTTCATTAAGTACAGCTTCATCACCGACTTTTAAGTTACTGACTTCACTAGGCTAGGTAACCATGAAAGTTTAAAACTTAATCAGCTCTTTCAAGTAGAAAGAGGAAACTTCCTATCTTTCATGCAGATTGCTTGAAGTAAAACAAAAATTAATTGTTATTTATCTTGCGATGAATTGGTTATTTTATAAAAATTTCATTTGGGCATTTACCAGTGTTAATCATGTCTCTTACCTGATTTAGAGTCCCCTGAAGTATCTAGGTTGGGGCTGGGGCAATCTAAATTTTGAGAAAGAAATCAAGTTTAGTAGTATAAATATAAGGATAAAATAGAAGATTGTGTTCATTTTTGTAAAAAAAATTGCTAAACCAAAAATAACAGAAGTATCCTCTTCTATAAACTGAATCACCTCTTTAAACCCAAAGCAGCACTGCAAGTCAAATTAACACCCAGTTACCAATGGTAAGCAAGGCCATATTCTCAAAGGATAAAAGATTTAGACCAAGCAACCTTAAGCCTTTTCCAAGAGAAGGCAAATAGAAAGCCAATAAACTTTATAATGACCTTTGGTTGGGTCCCTGGCAACCTCTTGGTTCTGTGCCAAAGGAGTGGCACTCTTTGATCAACTTAGCTGCTCTCTAAAAACATCCCTGATGATTAAGTAACTTGACACCAGAAAGGGAAAAAAAGCACCTGGTTTTAGATTTTGTAACTGAAAAGCAGACAATGGTGTTACTATAGAAAAGATTCAGAGTCCTTTCCCACTGAACAGTCAATTCATGCAAACAACCATCACTGATTTAGTGAAATGACACAGATAGGTTAGAGGTGAGGATCCAGGTAAGTTGGGACCAGACTAGGGAGGACCTCAAACGCAATTGAGAAGAACTGGCCTTGGGGGGTGTTTCTCCTACAGGGAATGACATGGAGATGCAGAATTACATGAGTGCTTAAAGCTAAAATGGGCCGTGGTGTTCCCAAAGATGCTGGTGGACTCTGGGGAGGGGGGCAGGGGGTACTGTTGTTCAGGATGCATTAGACTCCAGAGAGTCTAAAACTCCGCTGCAGAGATTCAGCTATGAAGTGATGAGAGCCAAGGCCAGTGTAGGTGCATGGGAATGGAGATATTATAGTAAAGGAAAAGAAGGGGTAACTGTTGCAGAAGTTACCAACAACATCAACTAGAGCAAGAGTATTTCTGTGTAGGGAAGGACTGCCACTTAGTTTCCATGCCCCTCATCTGTATTTATGCCACGCTCAATTAGATGGCTCATGGAACAGGACCTAGCACTCTTCCATTTCATTTGTCTGGAACGTTCACCATGCCAGGCCGGTGAACAGAAGGGGCTCGATTACTGGTTGACTGCTTCCCCTCGGTGCAGGCAGAGACTACTGTCCCTTCACTGACTTACTGTCCACTGTGTGATGGGCACTTCCTTGAGGACAAGGAAGGACCATGCAGCAGACAAATGAAATTAGGACAATATCAAAGTAAGGAAGGCGCCAGTACTTTGCTGGTCAGAGAGAGAAATTGAGAGAAGGGACTCAAGCCTCAGCAACCCCTAAACCTAGACCATGACCTTCTTTTAACAGCAGAGGTTTTATTTGATCCAGTTTCAGGGATAGAATTAGGTGCTGCTATTTTCATTAAGTATCTATAACTGATGATAACACTCAAGTATTAAAGAAAATATCTACTCGTGCATAGAACAATTATAGAATTCCATTGACAATGCTTCTCTATTCTTACTCTACTAAATTTAAAATGAGGTTAAAAAGAACATTAGAGCCAGAGTTTAAAAGGAAAGAGATGTAAGAGTATTTGTTTTCTATTCTTAAGTTATAAAAACCACAAAGGTATGAATTCTTTACATTTCATTGTTTTAAATATCTGTTGACAAATAATCTTAAGGAAAATTCTGAAAAAACTGTCATTATCTCATCATCCTAACCTACTGATTATTTCAACACATTTCTGTAACTTGGTGACTGCATGAATGTAATGAGGCAACTGCAGCCCATAAATAAAATGAATAAAGAAATCATTTTCTTAAAAATGCAAATTTCTACACAGTGCAGCTTAAGTTTTTCAGTTACTCAACATTGACTTAGAGTTCATACCTTTTTCTTCTAAAGAGGCATGGTGATCATCACTAGAACAAGAAAAGAAAAACAGTTTTATAAACGGATACCAATTTTATACAAATAATTAGGAAAGTCTTCAAAATGATCATACTACGTTTCTCCAGAAATGTTGGCAGGTAGAATAAGTCTCTCCCTCCTCAAGGCTCTTCTTGCCCCCTCATTCCCCACTCCAGCTGGACTCAAAACCACAGGGATAGAGGTGACTTTGGAGTATGCAGGTAAAGCCCTGCTGGTCCGCTCACACCCGGGTACCAGCAGCACTGCGCACAGGGTTACTGCGCTGAATCCCCACACCCCACATCTCCAGCCCATCCATCCACCTCACCCCACCACACTGGCTTCCAGTCCCTCCTCCTGGTTCCTACAGAGGGCTGCTTGCCCACTCACTCCAAGGTCTTCTCACGTGCTTCTCCAGCTTCCTCCCTCCCATAGAGCACTTCCAGGAAATGAAGGGCCTGGACAGCTCCTCCATTCAATTAACTGGTCCTTCCACTGCCTGACCTGGTGTTTGCATCCCCACCCCGGCTCTGCCCTGCTCAGTCTCACGGGAGGTCTCAAAGGAGAACTCCCCATCTCCACTTCCCACTCCCCATCCTCTCCCAGACTCAAAGCCACCAGTCTTTTGCTTTTTCCCACGTATGGAAACCCCTCGAGCTAGAGGCACTGAGGACCCCTGCCCAACAAACCCAAAGGGCCCTCTCGATCCTTAGAGGCCACCTCCCTTTCGAGGAAGCAGGTGACAGGCTCCGTGGTGGCTTCCGCACCCCTCACCTGGTCTCTTCCCTCCCCTCGGCTTGGCGGCCTCTCCTGCCTCCAGGTGCTTCATCTCCCGGCTCCATCAGCTCCTGGCGATTCGCTTTGTCCCAGGACCACCTCAGGGCACCGTCCACGCACTGCCTCAGGCCCGCCTTCAGGCCAAAGCTTCAGATCCTAGATCTCTGACCCCTTCCCAGGCCTCCTCCCTGACTTCCAGGTACTTAAGGCCCGAGGGTCACTTCAGCACTTTATATACAGTCAGCACATACTAGTCCTTGCCTTCTCCTCTCCAAGAAAACCTGCTCCTCCCAACCTGTCTTTGCATAGAATCACCAGGTCACCTAACTGGAACCTCCGAGTCATCACTAACTCTTGCTCCCCCTTTGTTGGCAAGCAGCGCAATCAGACTCCTCCCATGCTTCCTCCAACCCATCTCTCAAGCTTCTCCCCTCCTCACCGCATACCGCTTCTGCCTGCCTGCAAGCTTCTCGCACGATCTAACAGCTACCGTCTCACTCTCTCGGTCTGTCCCTCTGCAGGACCTTATCATGTCTTTGCCCTTCTGTGGCTTCTCAATACTTCCTGGCCTGAGCTCCCTGGCACCACATGCATGGACCCCCACCCTTCTCCCTTGCTGCCCACCGTTCCTGCTCCCCCAGAGGGAATGTTCTTCAGTGTCCCAAGCACACCCCGCATAACACACACACACACACACACACACACACTACGCTCTGCACCCTCCCCCGAAAAGAAACTGCCAGGAGCCTTGCAGGTATCCAGTTCAGCTATGTGTGCCCCATGGACACATAGAGTTTGTGCATGTAAGTAACAGCCCTGCCCTCTACCATGATGCCCAAACTGCTCCTTATCCCTCAGGAACAGCATTTCACAAGGTGTGGACTTGAAGACATTAGAACTCTCAGAGAGCCTTCTAAAAACCATTTTTCTGGGCCCATCAAATCAGAATCTTTGATGAATAAATGAAAAACCAGGAAGAAAACAACAATGGTGTTATTTGCACTTATGGGTGTTTAAAATCTTTCTGGATTTTCTCATTGAATCATCCCAAAAAGCCTATGAAGGCCATTTGACAAATGCAGAGACTGGGGCTCAGAGAGGTTCATTAACTTCCTTGAGGTCACACAGCTAACAAACAGAAAAGGAGCACTTGACCCTAGGCCATTAGGACTTCAAAGCCCCTGGGACCATGTCTTCCTTCACGCCCCACCACTTCAGCGGCTAACCCCAGCCCTGGCAGTGACAGTAAACTGAGGAAGAAAAGAGCAAACGCAGCAGACTGACTGCTAGTCCCTTCCTTTCCCTTCTTCAGTCAAGTCAGTCCAGAGCCTCCAGATTTTGAAAACCTCCTTGACTCAAGTTTTTTCTGATAAACATTCCCAAGTATTTGGCATTTCCCAAGCTCCATGTCCTACGAAAACTACGCATTTTCATTTTCAGACCCAAGTCTTCTTACTTTTTAATCTTAACCTCTGGCTCAGAAGGTCAGAGAGTGGTGGTAAGCCTGAAATTAAGAAATGTTTCAAGACATTAAGAAAGACTAAAACATGGTTCCCAATGAAATGTATACAAGAACAAGCCAGCCATTGCGTCGTTTTTCTCCAGACTCATACCCTTATAATGCAGTCATTGTACCTTTTAATTTAAAAGTAATCATGAGAACATGTAATGGGACCGGATGTCATGATCTTAGTTTTTTGAATGTTGAGTTTCAAGCCAGCTTTTTTACTCTCTTCTTTCACTTTCATCAAGAGGCTCTTTAGTTCTTCGCTTTCTGCCATAAGGGTGGTGTAATCCATGTATCTGAGGTTATTGCTATTTCTCCCAGCAATCTTGATTCCAGCTTGTGCTTCATCCAGCCTGGCATTTTGCATGATGTACTCTGCATATAAGATAAGTAAGCAGGGTGACAATATACAGCCTTGACATGTTTTCCTTTCCCAATTTGGAACAAGTCTGTTGTTCCATGTCCAGTTCTAACTGTTGCTTCTTAGCCTGCATACAGATTTCTGAGGAGGCAGGTAAGGTGGTCTGGTATTCCCATCTCTTGAAGAATTTATTCTGTCAATAAAGCAGAAGTAGATGTTTTTCTGGAACTCTCTTGCTTTCTCGATGACCCAATGGATGTTGGCAATTTGATCTCTGGTTCCTCTGCCTTTTCTAAATCCAGCTTGAACATCTGGAAGTTCAGAGTTCACACACTGTTGAAGCCTGCCACTTCATGGCAAATAGATGGAGAAAAAATGGAAACAGTGAGAGACTTTATTTTCTTGGGCTCCAAAATCACTGCAGATGGTGACTGCAGCCATGAAATTAAGACACTTGATCCCTGGAAGAAAATCTATGACCAACCTAGACAGCATATTAAAAAGCAGAGACATTACTTTGCCAACAAAGGTTCATCTAGTCAAAGCTACACTTTTTCCAGTAGTCATGTATGGATGTGAGAACTGAACTATAAAGAAAGCCGAGCACCGAAGAATGATGTTTTTGAACTGTGGTGTTGGAGAAGACTCTTGAGAGTCCATTGGACTGCAAGGAGATCAAACTAGTCAATCCTAAAGGAAATCAATCCTGAATATTCACTGGAAGGACTGATGCTGATTCCAATACATTGGCTACCTGATGTGAAGAACTGACTCATTAGAAAAGACCCTGATGCTGGGAAAGATTGAAGTCAGGAGCAGAAGGGGACAAAAGAGGATGAGATGGTTAGATGGCATCACCGACTCAATGGACATGATTTTGAGCAAGCTCCAGGAGTTGGTGATGGACAGGGAAGCCTGGCGTGCCGTAGTCTATGCGGCTGCAAAGAGTTGGACATGAATGAACTGTTGCAAAGAGTTGGAGCGACTGAACTGGACTGATGAGACTATGTATTAAGAGTTAGACATCCTTATTGTAAAAAATATGTCTGCTTAAAACAGTGACAAACTTCTCTTGACTGTTCTTCTCATAGTCCCCTTTCTACAGCTGTTTATCTTTATTTCCAGATGTGTATGCATGTGCATAGATATCAGAACTTCTGCTAAAAACCAGAAAACCTTTACGGAAAACCTTTATTTTCACCACATAATGAGGCTGCAGGGTAGAAGGTCAGCTCTCTGTATCAAAACACTCAACAGTTACGGAGGAAGGGGCTTAGCCTGAGGTGAAGGAGCCGCCCACTGGGCAACACCAAAGTCACAGTCCAGCGAAGAAAGTAACCCAGGGAACCCACAGAGCCCTTGCACTGGCTCTGGAATCTGCTTTAGCGGTAACAGAATCTGCTTCCCTAAAATACGTCTCTTTGGCATATTAATTATTTTAAGCTGGTTATTCTCTAAGAAACAGCAGGCAAAGAAAACACATTCAAAACCCAGCAAGGAGTTAGCCTTTTGCAGGAAACATTAACATTTGTATGGGAAATCTCCATGTGTAAGGGTGTCCAAATCTGTATCTTATCAGTGAAAGGGCAGGGACAGAAATCTCAGGACAACCTCACCGGGGTTTACTGTGCTCTTCCTGGGGACCTCCCAGAACTGACTCTCCCCAGCCTCAATACATCCTTGTCTGTCTGCTGAGGACTGTATTTAAAGTGAGGGCTTTGGCCATTTTGGAGAGTTACTCAAGTTTTCCTTGGTATCTCCCATATATGGCTGTTGTTGCTAAGTCATGCGTGAATCTTTTGCAACCTCATGGACTGTAGCCCACCAGACTCCTCTGTCCATGGGATTCTCCAGGAAAGAACTCTGGAGATATTCCACTTCCTCCTCCAGGGGATCTTCCCAACCCAGGGATCTAACTGGGCTCTCTTAGGCCTCCTGCACTGGCAGGTGAATTCTTTACCACTAGCACCACCTGGGAAGCCCCTCTTCCATGTACACCAGTTATTAAAACTTTTTATGTTTTTCTCCTGTTAATCTGACACATGTCAATTTAATCCTTAGACCAGAAGAACCCAGAAGGGTGGAGGAAGGTTTTCTTCCTCTCTGACACGCCACGTGGATGCCAGTGCCCCACATCTTCTTCCTGTCTGCTTTTCCATGTGGTTTGTTAAAAGGAAAACTAAAGTAATCATGGAGAGGGAGGACCCATTCCAGATATTCCCAGGGTAATTTAGGAGCTGAAGATCAGAAGGGAATGGAAGTGGACATTTACTTAGTATCACTTTTTAAATTCCTTACATTTTCATCCCGACTCAATCGTGAAGACTAAGTGTACTGTCAACGCTGCCTTATGCCTACCAGCTCCCATGCCCTACCTAGTACAGGCCTCTTTCCCTCAGTGGGAGGAGAAAAACGCTGCATCTTGGCACTGTAAAATCCAACCAGAGGGAGCCTTTCTCCCACCTTTGCACCTCGGCCTGACTGCAGCCTAGACAGGTGGATAGTAGGCACCAGAAGGGTTTCAATCAAATCTGCCTCCATGAGTAATAATTCTCCAGTTAAAGATTTTAACAATCCTTAAAGTGAAAATAAAACCATAATTGTTGTTGTTCAGTTGCCAAGTTGTGTCCAACTCTTCATGATCCCATGGACTGCAGTACANCACAGTTGCTGTGATAAGCAGAGGGGATATAAAAGTGACACGTGACACAGGAACCTGGTCCCAAGGGGCACACTAGCGGAAGAGAAGACAGATCAGGAAATAAAATGTATGTGATGTGGGAACAGCACAATAAAAGCAACAATAAGCTATCACTTTAGCCCAGAGCAGGCTATGGCGAACTGGGAGGAATGCAGCTCTCATGCTAAGAACACAGGCATGAAACTTAAGACCACTTAAACCTCAATGGTAAGGTCAGCTTTTGCATTTTCAGAGAGAGCTACCACCTCTCAGGATCCTCACTGTTCGACTCAGAAAAAACTGAAACAGAAAGGAGCCCATAAAGATCTTCCAGTCTGACGCATTACTTTACAGAGGAGGAGAGGTACTCTAGGAGAGGTGAAACTAACACCCAAGATCACACAGCAAGTTAGAAGCAGAGACAATCTTACAACCTGTCTCAGGTCTCCTGGTTTACCCACCAACTCATCCATTTAACAAACACAGGTGGACTATACGCCAGGCGTGAGTGAATAGAGCAACTGGCACTGTGGCTTCAAACACCCATCAGCCTGATGGGGAAGACTGTCTACTTGCATCTGAGAAAGGAAGTGCTGACTAAGATTGAAGAATTGGGGGCGGGGGGTGGGGGGCATCTTCCCGAGGAAGTGACCTTTAAACTCAGCCACAAAGGACGAGCAGGAATAGCCAAGAGAAGAATTGGGGCCGGGGGAGTAGAGGTCACACAGCTTCTGTCTGAGGCAGGAAGGAACTTATCACGATCCAGGAACAGGAGGAAAGCAAGTGTGATCAGAGGGAGAAAGGGAGGAGTGAGGGAAGACAGGGAGGTGGAGAAACTCCAGCTCTGAAACCAGGCCTATGGCAACCCCAGGATGCTGAATGGAGATCATCTGGTCCACCGAGTGGTCTCTAAATCTTCCCTCTTGGGAAGATCTGAAGTTAGAACGCAAAGGAGGAAGTCAACAATGCAGCGCTCCAGAATCTGCTGTCGTCAACATCTCTCACGGGGAATGCTTGACCCTGTGCAACCCTGATAGCCTACAGGCTCAGACGCTGCCTACGTTGAGCCCAAAAGATCCAAGCATTTCCCCAAAGAAAGTCTCAGTCTCCAGGCCACAAAAGCCAGACAAGAAGTTGTAGTACCAGATGACAAACACCCCTCAGGAGGCTAGGAAACTTTAAAGCATACTCCAAGGAAACTGTCTTCACAGACTTGAGGTCTGGAAGCCAACTACACAGCCCCTTGCATAGGGACAGAAGGATTTCCTGTACTCCAAGCCCTCTGGGACCAGGCTGGGGTGGGGGAAGAGGAGTGGGATGGGGAAGGGAGGGGGAGGGGGGGTCAAGGACTCCATAGGGGAAAGTGGCAGACAGGTGAGGGAAGGTGGAGGAGAGATGTGGGCATTATGAGCCACCAGCTGTCAGTTCTCCCAAGGGACACTTCCCAAGCTGGGCAGGCTTCCCATCATCACAAGTTTCCTTTATTCTAAGCATCCCATAACCACCACCTATAATCAGTTCACCTGGGATGTAAGCCATCCCGTCACTTTTTTCTTCTATGTTCAGGTCCTGGAATGAGAGCACAGCCTTAAATGCTTTGGAAAACATTTAGTGCCAGCAAAGGTGAAAAATTCACAGGCCTAGCTCTCCAGGCTGGCTCCTTCATCTATTCCCTTCCTTCCTTTTCTTCAGTTATACCAGCAGGAAAAAAAAAAAAATAGTGGTCAGACAGGTAGGTTTTTGGATATCAAAAGGCTAAAGGATTCAGGCATCATTAGTTGTAACAGGCAAAACCTGAAAACAACTGCCATGTTCATCAAGAGAAAAATGGATGAAGAAAATGTGATTCCGTCATAAAATAGCCCTGTAAGCCACAGAATGCAAAACTGCTTACACGCAACTGAAAGGATGAATCTCACAAATACAACAGCACAAAAGAAGTCAGACACAAAAGGGCATATGCTGTATGAGTCTATGTTTATAAAGTTTACAAACTAGCAGAACTATCTCTGGTCCCTTTGGGATAAAGAGATAGGAAAGGAGGAGGAAAAAGCAGGGGGCTTTTAGGACACCAGGTTCTATTTCTTGACCTGGGTGGCAGTTACACAGATGTGTTCACTTGGTGATAATTTATCAGCTGTACACTTAAAATGCTGTGTTTTCTGTATGACTGTACATACACACAAAACCCTTCAAGGAATGGTTTTCAGCATCTTGGGAAAGGAAAATTACATAGGCCTTTAGCTTTGCAGGCCACATTTATGAATGGAGAATGACCTGGGTGGTAGGGGGCAAAGTGAAGAGATGACTGCATTTGGGATATGGCCCAAATGGCAGCTGTGGGGTGACAGGAATTAGAGTGAACAGTTTCAAAGTCTACTTCCTTCTTTCTCTTATAACTATCTATGAAATCTCTGCATACTGTACTCCAAAGGGAAGTGGGACCAAGAGGAAACGTTGGAACTGAGCTGGCTTAAGGGAGAAGGGAGGCAACTGGAACACTTCTATCAGTGAGGGGTCAAGGAGAGGAAGAGGAAGAAGAGGGAAAAGAATGAAATCACAAGTGCCCAGGGCAGGCAAGAAGGAGAGCTCGCCTGACTGAGAATGGATGAGGTGGGGTGATTCCCATTACTCAGCCCAGTTAAAGGGATCCCTTCTCTACTCCCCTCCCTGAGCCCTGCTCTGATGCACACCTAAATTAATGGCTTTATTGTGCTGCTCAAAAGATGCAAGAGACACAGGTTCAACCTCTGGATAGTGAAGATCCCCTGGAGCAGGAAATGGCAACCCACTCCAGTATTTTGCCTGGAAGATCCCATGGACAGAGGAGCCTGGTGGGCTACAGTCCATGGCGTTGCAAAGACACAACTGAGCACGGATGCACATTGTACTTTGTAAGTCGTTTGTAACTCTTGGGAACTAAAGAACAAGAGAAGTGTGTGTGTGTGTGTGTGTGCGCGCGCGCGCGCGCATGTGCGTGCGTGTGTGTGTGTGTGTGTACAGCAAAGGATTCCACATCGTCAGCATCTAACACATTGTCTGGCGTATAGTTTGCACTATTTAAAAAAAAAAAGGTTAATTGGATAAATGACAGAAACAATGTAGTAATTAGATATACAGTTGCTGTTGCTAAGTCATATCCGACTCTTTTTCGACCCTATGGATTGTAGCCCACCAGGTTCCTCTGTCCATGGGATTTTCCAAGCAAGAATACTGGAGTGGGTTGCCATTTCCTTCACCATGGGATTCTTCTGGACCAGGGGTTGAACCCACACCTCCTGCATTGGCAGGCAGATTCTTTACCATTGAGCCATCTGGGAAGTCCCTAGATATAGAGACCTCCTTAGTATTTAAAAATCAGTAATAACAGTTTCAATGACAAAAAATATGGGAATGACTAAGTATCAGAGTGGCATACTGTGCAGCTACTAAAACTTACAAGTAACAGTAGCAAACATCTATAGGGTGCTTTACAGTTTACTAACAATTACACCTCCCTCTTGTTTGACACACAATTATACAGACTTTGCTGCCACACTGAAATGTGCAAATGACTCATTAGTAAGTCTTACTGAAGAGACCTGAAAGATCAGCGATTGCAGGCTAGCGACTTTTTATGTAAAGAGGTAGGGAGGACCCATATTTCAGAGTAATGGGGTCACAAAGAGTCGAACACGACTGAGCGACTGAACTGAACTAGCAAGGAGTAGGAAGAAGTCAAGTTAGCTCTGCTTTGTTTGTGTAAATAACCGTGCATGCTAATTTCACACACTATACTTCGCTTCCCTTTTCTTTTGGAACAAAACTTTACTTCTGCTGTATTTGATTGATTCAAAATTCACTGTAACCACCATTTGCAAGTCTCCCTGCTAACTGACTATCTCTAAGGAAGTGTTTTTGATGACCCAAGGTGAAACTGTTCACCCTAATTCCTGAAAGCAAATTCTTGACATTTCTTGCTAATGTCAAGAAATTCAACAGCAGAACCTAGCCACAACAAACTTTTCGACACTGTCTTCCTGATTGCAACAGTGTTTTAAAGAACAGAGGCGAAAAGAAAAAAAAAATCACACATAAAACAAAAAAATCCTTCCCTTCTTCCTAAAAGATTATAAGCCTAATGTTCAACGAATAATCCACGAAACACTGAAGTCGTGAAGCACTTTAAAGCTCCGTATTCTCTAGTTGATCGTGCCTAAACTGTGATGTGGCAGGGACTGTCCCATAAGCAAGTTCTCTGCAGAGTCTGAATCTTTGCCCAGCGTTTCTGCACTGCTTTGGGCGGGTTTCCTGCATGTGCTTACAGCAATGAGAGAATTACCTAAAGGATACATTTCACAAACAAGCCGTCACGTGTCTCGTGCTGAAACTGCATCCAATGCCAAAAGTCTGCTTCTGCAGATGAGAGCTCCGGAGAACTCGACCACTACAGCCCAAACCAGCTCTGAATACACATTCCCACGTGAAAAGAGGCTGCCTTTAAAGGAATGTGGGACGCTGATGACAAACAGAGGCATTGGCTACCTTTACAATAGCAGATATCCTAAAAGCAATGCTGATCTCGTGCCTTCTGTGCTAAAGACATTATTAGGGCCCCATGGGAGAGTAGAAGCGATGACTAGCGCAGGGGGATGATGGGGGTGTTCCACGCATGGGCAAAAGGGGATTACGGAAATAATCCCGCTCTCGGCTCAAACCATTTGCAAGTCAAGGGGCCAAAGCGCCGGTGGTGTTCAGAAAAACTCCCCAAGTCCTCCCAGACCCGGGTGCAGTGGGCGCAGGGGGTCCGGAGAGCTGAAGCTCGAGAGATGGGAGCAGACAAGGACAGCAGAAGCCGGCCTGGGCGGCGGGGAGCCAGCGCGGAGGCGGGAAGGGCGCGAGCCCACTCGCGCTGGGAGCAAAGGGGATGCCACGGGGCGATCAGCCCCCTCCACACCCGCCCGCAGCCGCTGCCGCCGGGTGGATGTGGACAAATCGGGCCCACCTGCCGCCGCCTTTGCGCCGCCGCTGCCGAGGGGCCGGGTTGCTGGCGCCGGCAAGCCGCGACGGCAGGGGGCAGTAGCGCCGGCCGTAGCTCCTCCTCCGGGCCGGGCGCCCGGGGCCTCGGAGCCGCGCGCCACCGCTTCCCGCGCGAGCACCTGCGCGCGACCCCGGCGCAGCCCGCCCGACCCAGGTGCAGCCGCCCGGGGCCGGCCGGCGGGTCGGGAATCGAAGTCCGGGCTAGAGAGCGAGTCGCTACCCCCATGCTCCGTGCCCGCGCCAGGCAGGCGCCGCCACCGAAGGGTGCTTTGTTTGTGCAGCTCGAGCGGGGATGCTGGGGCGGGAGTGGAGCCCTCGCCCCGTCCGGAAAACGGGAAAAGCAGAGCCCGCGGTAGAGGGTGCTGAAGACCGCAAAGCCCCTTCTCCACGCGGCGATGTCGGGGCCAGCCGCACCCCACCCCCGCTCTGCCCGTCCTCCTTCCCAAACCCCGACCCCCACCCAGCCCCGCGGCTGCCCTCACCTGCTCTCCGCGACCCCCGAGTCTTGGCTCATCGTCGTTAGGGGTCTGGGAGGGGGCGCCAGGCGCGCCCGGGGCTCGGCGCTCGAGTAGCGCCCGGGCGCCTGCAGGAGGGGTTCGCGTGCCGTGCGCTGCCCTGCGCACCCGGAGGCGGCGGACGCTGCCGGGGGAGGGACGAGGGCGAGCGAGAGCCACCGGGGGAGGGGACTGGGCGGGAGGGGGCGCCGGGCGCGCTGCTGCAGCAGCCGGAGGCCGCCCCGGCTCCCGAACGGAAACGCACGCTCGCCGGCTGCCCCGCGCGTGCACGCCGGCGGGCACACTCTCACACGTGCGCACACCGGCCGCTCGTTGGCTTGCTTACCTCCCTGCGGGAGCTAGGTTTGGTAACACTAATGCTGGCGCTTCTGTGAAAGAGCAGGGCCAGCGCCATTCTGCAGGGAGCTCATATCACCCTGATTGGGGGGTTTTCACGAGACGACCCGCCTCCCTCGAGAAATTCCCAGATTCTTTTCCTAGGGTCTGAAAGCCCCTCGAAATTTATTTTCAGATTTTATATCTAAATCCAAGTGTCTAGAATGAGGGACCGCAGCTTTCATATGGTTCAACAGCTTTATGACCCCGGCCCCTCCACCCTAAACTGTAAGGATGGATGGGCTAAACCAATGATTTCCCAACTTTGCTGCACATTTGACCACCCAGGGAGTTTTTAAAATCTCGATGCTCCGAGTGGTATCCCAGGTGAATTAGATTAGTGCAGTGGGATCCAGTCACTCATATTTCTTAAAGATCCAGATGATTCCAATATTCAGAAAAGTATAGGAACCACTGCTTAGACTGCCAGTGATCCTTGTGGTACCCTGTCTTCTTTTACCCCGTTTCTCAGCGTGATCCTTTGCTTGTCTATTTTCCACGTAGTGGTGGGTGTCACACAGCATCAAGCCCAGGTCTGACTCACAGTAAGTGCAGAGTACACCTCTCCTGCAGGAAGGAAGCTAAGGCAGAGTCCAGGATGCGCCCTCTACCTTGCAGCCCCCTCTTTTCTCTTTCTGAAATTCTCCACGGGCTGAAATACCCTTGACCTCCTGGAAATGGCTTCATGTCATGCCTGAAGCCGGAGAAGGCAATGGCAGCCCCCTCCAGTACTCTTGCTGGAAAATCCCATGGATGGAGGAGCCTGGTAGGCTGCAATCTATGGGGTCGCTACAAGTTGGGCAGGACTGAGCGACTTCACTTTCACTTTTCACTTTCCTGCATTGGAGAAGGAAATGGCAACCTACTCCAGTGTTCTTGCCTGGAGAATCCCAGGGACGGGGGAGCCTGGTGGGCTGCTGTCTATGGGGTCGCAGAGTCGGACACGACTGAAGTGACTTAGCAGCAGCAGCAGCAAGCCTGAAGCTGAGGAAGAAAAGGAGTCATTGCGCTTGAAGGGACATCTGTCTTTTAGTTTCCTCCAAATGTCTCCACCTCAGAACACCCCTATCTGTCTCACTGTGACTCAGAGGTCCAGTGCTGACCCTGTGGGAGAGCACAATAAAAGTCATGGCTCAGTGACTGGAAGACAGTGGAGTCCAGCACTACGACTAGATGGTTTATACCTGGGAAAGAGATAGTACCTTGGTACTATCACTGGGCCTTGATGTTCTCTGTTTAACATAAACATGAACAAGTTCTCAGAACATCAGCATCAGACAAGGCCCCTTCTGACCACGATGTACGAAGGCAAGAGCAAGACTCCTTAATCATGTCTAAACACAGACAAAATATAACATCGTCCAAGCCACAGTGGACACACAGCCATTCTGGCCAGTTAGAACCTCCTTGCCAATTATAATAGCCTTAGTTTCCCTCTGGTTTGCCCTTCTAAGAATCAGATTTACAAAGATATACATTTGTAGAATGAGCTCTGGTTTCCTGCGCCCCTCTGCAATCAGCTAACAAAAAAACAAGTCCTTTAATAATATTTTCTAATACCTTCTCACTGACACACCTCCAGGGTTTCCCATGGTATGCATTTCCCTCAGTGAAATGAGTAATAAATTCAACTCTTAAAACGATAGGAAATATTCCTAGTGTTCTTTGGCAAGGGAGCATTAAAAAATATCTCAGTCATCACAATAACAGCACAAAGTAACTATTACACCCTCTTCACATATAAACTAACTGGGGTTCAGACAGATTATATAACAAACTCACACAGGGCTGCCTGGCTGTCAGTGGAGAGGCAGGCTTCATGTTCACAGGGGTTTGAGGGGAGCCAGGCTGGTATGCTACCTTCTCGCAGTAACTCTGAGTTCCAGCCCCAGCTCAGCCCTTTTCTAGCTATGGGCATTTGAGCAAGTCATTTAGCTCTCTTGAGTTCACCTTCCTTTCAAAAGAAAAAAAAAAGTAGACCTAGAAACAGGTAATTTTTATTTAGATTTACACCATCTTATTAGTTTCAGATGTACAATATAATGATTTGGTAGGTGTATATATGTGAAATGCTCACCATAATAAGTCTAGTTCATACCCATCACCACACCTAGTTACAAAAATTTTGTTCTTATGCCAAGAACTTTAAAGATATAATCTCTAAGCAACTTTCAATTATATAATACAGTATTATTAACTATAAGGATGTGTATACTACTGGTATATTTTTCATAAACTCCCCAGGTGGCCCAACACAGCACCTGTTGGCAGACCCTGGTTTTGGAAGTTACCTTGCATCTGCCAGATCTGAAGTCCCCTTTTCCAAATGTTACTATGTCACTTGACTCTTCTCACCTTCCAGAAGTTTTTTGGCTTCCAGGAGGCCAGTATAATATAATAAGCAAATGAACTAAAGCCCGAAAAAAACATCTGAGTGAACTTGTATTGGATCCTTCAGCCTCACCTGAGTCTTTGGACCACCGCAGCCCTGGTGGACAGCTTGCCTACAATCTCATGACAGACCTTGAGGCACAACCACCCAGCTAAGCCATTTATAGATTCCTGACCCACACAAACTCTGAAGTAATAAATATCTGTTGTTTTAAGCTGTTATATTTGGGGGTAATTTGTTATGCAGCAAAAAAATAAGACAAAGGAAACACGATCCCATAGTTAGTGCAGTAGAATCACACTGTTTAAGGTACATTTAACCACATTCACTCTGCAAAAGCAGGAGAGAAAACAATTTACACTGTCAACAATTCTGCCTGTTACTCCAGTGAAATGAGAGGAGGAATTGAGAGAGGTGGGTCTGGTTTTATCTGTCAATCTCTGATTCACTCCTGGGTATCTCTCACAGAGATGAAAGTCTTGATACTGGCTATGTTGCCTGTATTTTTAAACATCCATGTTTTGCACAAAGTGAAAAGAATGATTCACTGACTTAGATTCTATATATAACATAATCAAAATGACACTTGAAACCCCTTAACTCATCAGGACCTGAGTCCAGAACATCCCCAAATCAAAAATAGCACTGACTTTAGACCAGTGTAAGAGGGGACCCAAACCCAGGACCCTGGTTTCAGAGGACCCCTCCACAACTGTCATCCAATTACACTTGCCATGGGCTAAGGAGTCCATGAGGCCCAAGGGATGTGCCCTTTCATAGCTTTTGTCCTGTCTCCACTTCTAAACCAAGCTCAGGGGAAGAAAGATCCCACATTCCTCTCCAAATGCCCTAAGCTCACTTCCAGGGCCCACAATAGGCCTTTCCCCAGTCCAACCTTCACCAGCTTCAACTCTCCAAGGCTGGGACATAGCAGGGCCAGGGGAGACCAGATGTAGCTGTTTAAAGGGATGTGGATGGAGATTGTCTGTGCAAGCCTAGTGGTCCACACATGCACAGAGCCCCTCGCCACACAGGCCAGCAGCAGAAAACCAAGAACAAGACCCACAGACCACGAGCTGGCTCTCCAAATGCTGCCTCTTGCTGGTGTCCGACTCTGACAGTTCTCACTTGACCTGTCCCTCCTGTCAGTTATTCATTTGGCAGGAATATTTGTCAAAGCAGGAAGACACAGTATATTTCATGTAACAAACAGCGTGTTTGCTTGACTTATAACTTACATGTTTAGACATATTACACATGGACGACCATTTGTACTCTAGCTCCGGGCCCCACAAATGACTGGGGTGACCTGGCCCAGAACTAACTTCTTCATCTTTATTTTGTTTCGCTTTTTTAGTTTTAGCCTCTTTTTGCCTGAGAGAGTGGAATCCAAGGCATTATTTGAGTGGGGAGGAGGGCAATGAGATAATTCTCCTTCTGCTTCTATTTAAGTGTGTTGGTGTGGGACTTCCCTGTGGTCCAGTGGTTAAGACTGTGCTTCCACTGCAAGGGCACCGGGTGATCCCTGGCGGGGGAACTAATATCCTGCATGCTGCTCATGACACAGCCAAATAAATAAAAATAAAAGCATGATGCTTTCAAAATTTTAAGAATAAATAAATATATTGGTGCATGATTTTGCCTAACACATTTGGTTAAGTCCACAAAAATGGTGTGTCTTCTCTCTCTGAGGCCCAAATGGGGCTTGTTCTTTCTTTGGGGTCTCTCTAGGTAAGGCCCATGCTTGGATTTTTGTGTGTAATTGTTATTGTTTAATCCTTTTCTAGGATAATTAGTCATCTCAGATGGAAAT
>SJYQ01004396.1:215792-228094 GCA_006410935.1 Redunca redunca
TGAATTTTATTATTTTAATAATTAATATTAATATATAATATTTAAATAAATAAAGATACTGGGTAGTTCACAGACTCTCCTTCAGAAGAGTCAAATTTGGAATGTTAACATCAGGAGCAAAACCCAAGTCAGTCCTCAGAGGGGCTCAATGAGGACAGCCACCCTGGGGCCCAGGTCAGTCTGCCACCCAGTTTAAATGAGGCCAGGTAAAGCAGTAGCATTTTCAGTTTATTTAGTGAGCATTTACATGATGAGAGGAGGGGTATGCCTCTGAGAGGGAGGGCATCTTCAAAACATAGGCAAGAGGGTTCAGCTGCTGGGTGGCCAAAAAAATGACAGACTGCCCCTCCTTATGGTTTTTTTTCTTTAAAAAGAATGGTGGAGTCCAACTCTATCATCATCTGCCCAGACACTTTTAGCAAGTGCAGGGACATTTCTCAGCCTGGATTTCCTCATCTTTAACGTGATAGTTTCTATTGACACAGAACTTTATAGTTGGCAAGGCATATATTTTCATTTGAGCTAACAGAGCAACGCCATGTAATAGATGAACACAGTAGTGTTACCTCCATTTCACAAACTGGAAAAGAGAGAGACACAGAGTGACCTGCCTGAGAGTGCTGAGACCACAGAGCTTCAAACCCTCATCCTGCGGCCCTGGAACCACAGCCACATGAGTTTATATGTGTGAAGGTAAATTGAAGACTAACGCTTTCTCCCAAGAAAAGGTGTTCCTTATTACTCTAGTAACATCCCACAAACACACAGCTATCTGAACTGACTCACCCACCAAGATAGTGGTCCCAGGATCAGCAAAGCCCCTTCTCTCCTTGCGTTGTGGTAAAACTATTACCGAGATAAGCTAATAATTAATATCAGTGATGATTTGCATATGAATGAGCAATAAAGGAAACCCCAGCAACCCAGATGGAAAACACTAATCACCCTTGCGTTGTTTCATTGTTCAGTCTTCTGCAGGAAGTAACTGAGAAAGCCTTACATGTTTTCTTAGAACTATTCTGAAGAAATAAAATCATGACCATTTCAATTATTTGTTATTTATCCTCATTTTTTTCACATTCTTCAACAAGTTCCTATGAACAATCCAAGGAGGTTCCGAGGCAGCTAAAGGACCAGGAAAATGATAAGACCAGGATTCAGGCATTCTGCTCTCAAAATCAATGTTTATTTTGGGTTTTTCAAATAATGAATCTCTTCTATTTTTTCTCTAGAAAGACACAATAATTTCCTTTCATTTGTCTCTTAACAGTAGGTCACAACCTACGTTTCTTTTATCATCTGTTATGAATTCTACTAATCCTCCTCCTTTCTTTGTCACTGATGTTACATTTAAGTGAAAGTCTTTTCAACAGAGTTCTAAATTGGGCAAGGTCTCAAGGTCAAATATCTTTGCATAGCCTACTCAAGGAAATAGATTTTCAGTTACAGTAGTAGAGAAAGGAATATTATTTTCTTATTTTTATGATCCCTGCTCTGCAAATAGATGATGAAAAATACATATTAACACCATTCTGTCTAAACTGAAATATATTTATTCACATTTATTTCCTTGCCTTTTTTGTGGGGAAAGGGGTTCTTTTCTATTTTGAATATGTATGTATTGATAAAGCCACCATTTGTGGTTCTGCCTATTGTATGCTAAAGATTATGCCAAGTATTTAAATATATTATTTGGAAACTCCCTAGCAATTCAGAGGTTAGGACTCCGCACTTTCACTGCCAAGGGCATGGGTTCAGTCCCTAATGGGGGAACTAAGATCCCACAAGCCACTCAGTGCAGCCAAAACTTAATAAATAAAATATATTATCTTAAATCCCCTTTGGTATTATCAACAATATTATCAACACTCTGCAGTTGATTATACAGTTGAATATTTACAATAACGTTGGTGGTGGTGGTGGTCAGTCCCTAAGTTGTGTCTGACTTTTTGCAACCTCATGGACTGCAGCACGCCAGGCTTCCCTGGCCTTCTTGCCCAAATTCATGTCCATTGAATCAGTGACGCTATCTTACCATCTCACCCTCTGCGACCCCCTTCTCCTTTTGCCTTCAATCTTTGCAGCATCACGGTCTTTTCCAATGAATTGGCTCAATTTTCACTGCTTTTTATACTACAATTGGCAATAGTGCTGAGCTCTTTTGCATGCGTTGTCTTGCTTAGTCCCCACATCAGCCTTATGAGGCATTAGCAGGCAGAGAGATGCCTCCAACCGCCCTCCTCAGGATGAGCAACCCAAGGCAGAACCCAGCACGGGTGACCCACTATCTCAACTGGCCTGAAACTCACCCAGTTTTAGCACAGAAAGTGCCATGTGCTGGGAAACTTCTCAGGCAAAAAGGGACAGTTGCTCATCCTCCTCCAGCAGAGGGCACCTTGGGAGCCCTACCACACTGCTGTCTCCGGGTGAGAGTGGGCACGACAGGCATTATAATTGCCCACCCATTTCCTGTTCCCCTCTACTTCCTAGCAGGAGGGAAGACACTTCTCTGCTCCTGTGAGGTTAGTTGATGCTCGTGTGACTTGCTCAGTCCAATAAAACATGAATGGAAAAGATGCTTGTGACTTCTGGGTAGAAGCATGTAAGCACGGGTATGGGGAGGATGGGGGAGGGATAAATCAGGAATTGGGGACTAACAGATACACAGTACTGTATATAAAATAGGTGAACGACGAGCACCTACCATAGAGCACAGGGAACTATACTCAATATTTTGTAATAACCTACAAGGGAAAAGAATTTGAAAATGAATAGATACATGTGAATGCATAACAATTGCTTTGCTATACACTTGAAACCAACATGACATTGTAAATTAACTATATTTCAACTAGATAATAATAAAATACAAATTTAAAAATAAACAAAAGAATCAGTATGTAATTCTCCATATTTCCTTCCTCTTGCCCTCGTACTGGCAACATCTAGAAGGTGCAGGCTCTGTCAACCTAAGCCCCTGAGTAAGGACCACACAGAGCAAAGCCCTTTGTGCTTATGTGCTCAGTGACTCAGTGCTCAGTGACTCCAACTCTTTTGAGACCCCGTGGACTGTAGCCCAGCCAGGCTCCCCTGCCCATGGGATTAGGAGTGGGTTGCCATTTCCTTCTCCAGGCGATCTTCCTGACCCAGGGATCAAATGTGTGTCTCTTGCTTCTCCTGCATTGGCAGGCAGGTTCTTCACCACTGAACCACCTGGGAATCCCTGTATATCTTTTTATGCACCATAAACTTTGTATATCCATTTGCTCTGCTAAAAAATAATAAAAGCTTAAGTAAAAAGACACCACCATATTGCAAAAAGCACTTTTATCCCCGGAGCTGAGGAAAACTGCCAGGGGACATGCTTCCAAAATTCCCTAATCCAGGGATTCCCACCGTGGCTGTGCCTTAGAATCACCCAGGGATTAAAACATATGCTGCCCAGGCCATGCCCCAGCTGTATTAATTTCCTGTGACTGCAACAAATCAGCAGAAACACAGAGGTTTCACACAATAGAAACTGATTCTCTCACAATTCTGGAGTCTGGAAGTTTGAAATCAAGGTGTCAGCAGGGTTGCCATTGAAGGTGTCAGCAGCCTTTGAAGGCTTGAGTGGATTTTCCTTGTCCCCTTCAGCTTCTGGTGGCTCCAGATGTTCCTGGGCTGTGGCTGTATAACTGCCTCCATCTTCACATGGTTCTTTCCTCTTCTTCAAGTCTCTCTTCTCTGAATGTCTCTTATAAGGATACTTGTTGGAATTATGCGCTCCTGGGGTAATCCAAGATGATCTCATCACAGCATCCTCAACTTCATTGCATCTGTGAAGACCCTTTTTCCAAAGAAGGCTACATTCACAGGTTCTAGGAAGTGAATATACCTTTTGGGGAGTAACTGTTCAGCCCACTAATAATTTTTTTCTAATATTTATTTGTTTATTTATGACTGTGCTGGGTATTCATTGCTGTGCAACCCACTAATAATTGCTATAGACTAGATGTTTCTGTCCTCCTAAAACATCTATAGACTAGATGTTCCTGTCCTCCTAAAATTCATTTGCTGAAACCTAATCCCCAGTGTGCAGTTATCTGGAAGTGGGGCCTTCGGGAGGTGACTGGGCCTTGAGGGTGGAGCCCTCATGAATGGTATTACTGCCTTATAAAAGAAGCTTCAAAGAGCTTCCTCACCCTTTTCACCAGTAAGGACTCAGCAAGATAGGCTATTTATAAACTAAAAAGTGGGTTCTCCAGTATGGAATTTCCTTTAAAAACTAGGAATAAAACTACCATATGATACCCTGAGAAAATCATAATTGAAAGAGATGCATGTACCCCAGTGTTCGTTGGAGCACTTTTTTACAATAGCTAGGACATGCAAGCAATCTAGATGTTTATCAACAGATGAACAGATACAGAAATTGTGGTATACATATACGATAGAATACTACTCAGCTATTAAAAAATGCATTTGAGTCAGTCCTAATGAGGTGGATGAACCTACAGCCTATTGTACAGAATGAAGTAGGTCAGAAAAAGAAAAACAAATACTGTATATTACCACATGTGTATGGAATCTAGAAAGATGGTACTGAGGAACCTATTTGCAGGGCAGCAATGGAGACGTAGACTTGTGGACACAGTGTGGGAGGGAGAGGGTGGGGTGAACTGAGGCAGAGCATGGAAATACATACCTTGCCATATGTAAAATAGATGGCCAGCAGGAATTTGCTGTGTGACACAGGGAGCTCAACCCAGAGCTCTGGGCAACCTAGAGAGGTGGGATGTGGTGGGAGATGGGAGAGGAGTTCAAGACGGAGGAGACATGTATCAGTTCAGTTCAGTTCAGTCGTTCAGCCGTGTCTGACTCTTTGCGACCCCATGAATCGCAGCACGCCAGGCCTCCCTGTCCATCACCAACTCCCAGAATTCACTCAGACTCACGTCCATCGAGTCAGTGATGCCATCCAGCCATCTCATCCTGGGTCGTCCCCTTCTCCTCTTGCCCCCAATCCCTCCCAGCATCAGAGTTGTCTTTTCCAATGAGTCAACTCTTCTCATGAGGTAGCCAAAGTACTGGAGTTTCAGCTTTAGCATCATTCCTTCCAAAGAAATCTCAGGGTTGATCTCCTTCAGAATGGACTGGTTGGATCTCCTTGCAGTCCAAGGGACTCTCAAGAGTCTTCTCCAACACCACAGTTCAAAAGCATACCTATGGCCAATTCATATTGATGTATGGCACAAACCAGCACAACCTTGTAAAGCAATTATGTTCCAATAAAAAATTTTAAGATATATACATAACTTTTTTAAAAAACAAGTGGGTTCTCACCAGATGCCAAGTTGCTGGCACCTGGATCTTGGACTTCCCAGCCTTCAGAACATTTCTGTTCTTTGTAAGTCACCCAGTCTATGGTATTTTGTTAAAGCAGCCCAAGAAGACTAAGACAGAAATCAACCAATTAAATCAGGCTCTTTTTAAAAATTTTATTTATTTATTTCGACTGCTCTGGGTCTCAGCTGTGGCTTGTGGGATCTTCACTGTGGTGCTCAAAATCTTAGTTTCTGCATGTATGCAGGACCTAGTTCCCCAACCAGAGATTGAACCTGGGCCCTTTGGTACTGGGAGTGTGGAGTCTTATCCACTGAACCACCAGGGAAATCTCTAAATCAGTCTCCTTAGAAAGTGAATCTGGGCATTAGAATTTTTTTTTAATTTATTTCTTTTTAATTGAAGGATAATTACTTTATAATATTGTGTTAGTTTTTGCCATATATCAACATGAATAAGCCACAGGTATTCATATGTCCCCTACCTCTTGAACCTCCCTCCTGAACCTCCCTCCTGACTCCCGCCCCATCCCATCCCTCTCTGTTGTCACAGAGTACCAGTGTGAGCTATATCTGTGTCATACAGCAAATTCCCACTGGCTATTTTACATAAGGTAATATACATGTATCTAAGCTATTTTCTCAATTAGTCCCACCCTCTGCTTCCCCAACTGTGTCCACAAGTCTAGTTTTTAAGGTTTAGAATCTGCTAATAAAAGGAAGTGTTTCTAATGGTTAAAGGTAAGGCCATGAAGTCAAAGAGGGCTGATTTCAAACACTGGCTCTGTCATTCTCTTGCCATGTAACCCTGGACAAGCTACATAACCTCTCTGCACTTTAGTTCCCTTATCACTCAAAATAGAGATGGTATACCAGGCACACTCTTGTCAGTTACAGAGATAAAGATTACAAATGGAAATCAGAGATGATAGATCCAATTCCCAGAGAGTTGGCTAACTGGATACCCAGGGGAAAAGAGCAAAACAATGAGAAACAAATTAAATACATAATCCCTTGGTTATTTTTACCTGTAATTACTAAAGTGAAAGTAAAAGGAGCAGATGCTGGCCCTGGGCATATCTGGATCTGCCCCAGTGGGTCAGAGCTGTGCTTGCTGCCCTTGGGACTACTCCCAAAGGGACAAATGATGCTGACACGTCAGGCAATACCTTTACAGTCGCTAAAGGAAGTAGTCCAGGGGGTGAAGGGAAACGGCTATGCAAAACCAAGGGTATAGTCTGAAGAAGCAATTTCATGTTGTAGATCAATATCATCAGCTTCCTGAACTCTCACTAAAATGGGCAACGTGCGTACATACTATGTCAGTTCAGTAGTGTTTGACTTCTTGCGACCCTACAGACCGTAGCCCGCCAGGCTCCTCTGTCTATGGGATTCTCCAGGCAAGAATATGGAAGCGGGTTGCCATGCCCTCCTCTAGGGAATATTCCCTGACCCAGGAGTCTCTTATGTCTCCTCCATTGGCAGATGGTTCTTTGTCACTAGGGCCACCTGAGAAGCCCCTCCCCCCTCAATGCGTGTGACTTAACCTAGGAGCAGTCTTCTTGGCTTTGATTGCTGCAGAGAATAAGGGCACATCTGATTGATGCAGGACCCATAGCTTACTGCTGAACAATCGGAGGTGGCAATATATAATCCAAACAAACAGAAGGTTGTTTCTGAAGGGACAGCTAAACTGAGGGACTGGATGAAAGCCACTGTACGGTTGATATTCACTGAGAATGTTAACTGATGACTCCTCTCCTTAAATGCTGAGTGGAACTCCCCAGATGAGGCAGCTCATATGCTGAATTGGCTTTATGATGACTGGGGTGTGCATCCACATAATATACTCCTTACTTAGCTTATAGCAAAGGCTGTGACTAAGGGAGCCCCTTTTGCACAGACACCCCATGTAAACTTACTTCTGCAAAATCAAGCAACAGTCCAAGAAATCGTATCAGAATTTTTATCTTAGCTTACCCTTAGTCTTGGCAACCCACTCCAGTACTATTGCCTGGAAAATCCCATGGACAGAGGAGCCTGGTGGGCTACAGTCCATGCGGTTGCAAAGAGTCGGACACAACTGAACGACTTTACTTTTACTTACTACCCTTAGTCTAAGAAAATGGAATCATTCACAAAAGTGTAATGGAGGAAAGGGGTAGTCAAGGGGTTAGTCCCACCAAGGTGGAAATCTTCATTAAGTTACTAAGAAATGGGAAGAATATGGAGGACACTGATGGGGTCAAAACATGAGGCACTGCTGGAGGGTGAGTGGACTGATAGCCCCAACAGGAAAGGGTCCTAAACAAATCCATTTTATTTACTCTAGTTTTAAAATTCTGAAGAAATTTTTTAAGCTGGAAGGCAAAGTCACCATTGAAAAACCCAACTTTGTATACTTGGGCATTAGAGCCAGTAAATTAATCTGGGTGAAAAGTAACAAAAAGGGTCAGGGTCCCTTGGTCTGATCCCTAGCTGGGGCCCCAAGGCCATGTTCATATGTGTGAGTAAAGTGACCAGAAGGTGGACACAAAATATTCTGCATGAGCTCAAAATCTAAAGAAGGCCACGGTTAGCTTAGGCACGTATGGAGATACAGCAGTGATGGGATTAAGGTGAAAGTTAGGATCAAAATTGGAATGTTTGAACAGACTTAATGTGAAGTGGTTGTTTTTCCTCCACTTGAATGTATTGCTGAGATGGATATTATGTCTGACGGGGGAAGCGTTTCTGTATCTTATACTGTAAAACTGAAGGCATGTAAGTTTGCCTTTGGCTCTCATTATTTGAACATACTAAATGAGAACCCATAGATTTGCTTGCCCACACAGAGTTTGTTAACTTGACACAGTACTGGATGCCTAGTGGACACAAAATGATTTCCACTTTAATTAATGACATATTGGAAGTTGGAGTGCTGGTGCCAACAAATTCTCTGTGCACTAGCCCTGTGTGGCTCATGAAAAGGGTGGATGGCTCATAGAGACTTCCAGTAGATTATCAAGGTTTGAATAAAGTAGTGTCATCTGCAGCTTTTTTCTTAACCACAGTCTAAAAAAGGAGCCAACTACTGTTTACCTTCATGTGAGAAGGATCACAATTCACATTTGCTGTAAAGCTCCAGGGTTATTTGGATTCACCAGCTGACTGCCATAATTTGGATTGATAATATGCTGATATGTGTGTGTGGCATGATTTTAATTACCTTTTATATATGTACATAGGGCTTCTCAGTTGGCTCAGTGGTAAAGAATCTCCCTGCTAATGCAAGAGAGGCAGGAGGCACAGGTTCAATCCCGGGGTGGGGAAGATCCCCTGGAGAAGGAAATGGCAACCCACTCCAGTATTCTTGCCTGGGACATCCCATGGACAGAGGAGTCTGGTGGACTACAGTCTATGGGGTTACAAAGAGTAGGACACGACTGAGCACAATTCAGCACAATTAAACAGGACATGTCGATGTCCAGGAGGAGAATCTCTTTTCCAGATTCCACTGTGATAGAAACCAACAAGTGGGTATCTCGGTGCACTTGATCTTCAACTGGGTCTATGAAATGAGTGGCTCTGGGGGAGCTGCAGCAGTGCTGAGTTGGGCTGACTGTCTACACAATCCTTCTTCACTTGAGAGGCACAAAGGGCCAACCAGAACTGTCCTGTCTGCCGACAAGACAGGGACTGCAGACGGCTATGAGGTATATTCCCGGAGAGAAGACCCTCAAGTATAACTGGTAAGTAGAATATATGGGGCCACTGCCCAGTAGCCCCAGGAGGTTATACATAGGTCCTGACAGAAATAGACTGGACTTTGCATACCCAGTGGTAAATGTGAATGCTCAAAACACCATGGAAGGAGTGGAGCAGAAGATACGATACCAATTTGGACTAGGAAATGAGTTATGTTTCTTCAGACCAAGGAACACACTTTACAGTTCATAGTGTGCAGCAGTGTGCAAAGAGATATCATAATTAATGGATATATCATATTGCTTATCATCCTCAGAGTAGTGGTTTGGTAGAGAACTGGCAGGGACAATTGAAACATTTACTGCAAAAATTGTGGGAGGTAAAGGTATGCAGAGCTGGTTTTATGTATTTTCCTGAGTGTGTGCTCACACTCAATAGATTTCCTCTGTTTTTTCTTTTTTTTTTGGAAGGGTGTGGTTAAGGTAGGAGGCATATGGAGGCTGCAAGTATAACTATACAATTATTCCCCACATCACCTCAACTTTCTTTATTCCTAACTGACTCAGTATTCTGGGACCATGATTGCAACCATGGGTCATTGAAGCAGGATAAAATAGGGGTGATCCTTAAGCAAGAAATTGTAACTATACCTTCTAAAACCTTATGCCAGAATTCCTAAGGGCCTCATGAGCTGCATCGTGCCTTCACTTTATTTAGCAAAATTTAAGGTGACAGTGAGTGCAGCCATGCTGTGATGTGAACATATCCTATACGAACAGGGGTGGACTAAGGGGGAGGCACTTGATAGGCTGGTACTACTGCCAGAAATCTGGACCTGCACAGTGGCTGAAACTACTATCCCTTCAAAAGCTGGAAAAATTTGTGTTAAAATCAAAAACAAATGGTGAGAAGGAGAACTAATAACTAGGAGTAGAGGAATGAATAAATGGATTATACAACAAGGGAAATCCAATATTGCATTGTTGCCTCTAGAGAGGCTCAGGGCAACAGAAGGATGTTGTTTCCTAGCATGCTATATCAGATGCCTGAAAGAGTAAAGCTGTATGCTCAGCTTTTGGAATCTGCAAACCTGAGTGGTATTGCTCTGGGAGACATTTTAGTCATACAATATAATGATGAACCAAACTAATTATCCATGACTGACTGGGACTCTAGTAGGTTCCAGCATCTTTTGGCTCTTTTTTTTTTTTTTTTTCCAGGTCACATCTACTACAGAGGATATCAAAATAGAAATTTCCAGGAAACATCTCCCACTGGGCTATTGGGCCATGTATCGTATAGCTTCTGGCGTGCTGTATAAAAATAAGCCTTGATGATCAAATGCTTATATTAATAAAAGTCTACAGTTCTAACAGTCAAACATAGAATGCCATGCCCACCCCACAGTGTACCATGCACAAATACATATTCTCCTTATTTTTGTGGATGTGTGCGTGCTCAGTCGCTTCAGTCATGTCTGACTCTTTGCTACCCTATGGACTGTAGCCCACCCAGGCTTTTCTGTCCATGGGATCCTCCAGGCAAGAATAAAATACTGGAGTGTGTTGCCATGTCCTCCTCCAGGGAATCTTCCCAACCAGGGATCAAACCTGCATCTGCCTGTGTCTCCTGCATTGCAAGCAGATTCTTTAAACACTGAGCCACCAGGAAGCCCCTTTTTATGGGTGGGAAGCTGTAGAACAGAATAGAGAAAGACAATGATTTCTTTCTTTCTTTTAAAAAATATTTCTTTATTTGGCTGTGGTTATTTGGTCTTAGTTGTGGCCTGTGGGATTTAGTTCCCTAATCTGGGTTTCCTGCCTTAGGAGCTTGGAATCTTAGCCACTGGATCACCAGGGAAGTCCCGACACTGAGTTTCTGATGGGAATGAAGCAGAAGGCTTCAGGTAGTTGATCTGAGTTCCTCTGGGGAACACCCTACTCCCGAGATGAATAAGGCTATGAGAGGCCTAATGGCATAATCAAGACTAAACTGTGCTGAGGTGTGACAACCACTCATCCAACCCTGGTATGGGGACTCAATATTTTTGAGTACAAAACACGTATCATATCTGCAGTTAGGCCATCAGTACACAGTGACGCCAACATGCATGGTGGATTCAACACTGATCTGCAAGACGAAACAGGGCCTTAGGGGAGATAGGAACCAGTCTAGGCAGCATGGAATAAACCAATTTGCTTTCTCTCTCTTTACTTTTTCTTTTTTTTTTTTGCCATTAAAAAAAATTTTAATTTTATATAGGAGTATAGTTGGACTGTGAAGAAAGCTGAGCGCCGAAGAATTGATGCTTTTGAACTGTGGTGTTGGAGAAGACTCTTGAGAGTCCCTTGGACTGCAAGGAGATCCAACCAGTCCATTCTAAAGGAGATCAGACCCTGGGTGTACTTTGGAAGGAATGATGCTAAAGCTGAAACTCCAGTACTTTGGCCACCTCATACGAAGAGTTGACTCTGATGCTGGGAGGGATTGGGGGCAGGAGGAGAAGGGGATGACAGAGGATGAGACGGCTGGATGGCATCACCGACTCGATGGAGGTGAGACTGAGTGAACTCCCAGAGTTGGTGATGGACAGGGAGGCCTGGCGTGCTCCTATTCATGGGGTCGCAAAGAGTCAGACATGACTGAGCAACTGATCTGATCTGATCTAATAGTTGTTGTTCACACAGTAAAGAATCTGTCTGCATTGCATGAGACCCAGATTCAGTCCTTGGGTCAGGAAGATCCCCTGGAGAAAGGAATGGCTACCCACTCCAGTATTCTCACCTGGAAAGTCACACAGACAGAGGAGCCTGATAGGTTACAGTCCACAGGATCGCAAAGACACAACTAAGTGACTAACACTCACTTTTACTTTTCGTAGTTGATTCATAATATTGCGTTAGTTTCAGGTGTACAAAAACATATCCATGCTACCTATATATATATAAGTAGTTAGTCAAAAGGACCTACTATATAGCACAGAAAACTCTACTCAATATTCCATAATAACCTATATGGGAAAAGAATCTGGAAAAGAATAGATATATGTATATGTATAACTGAATCACTTTGCTGTAAGCCAATTTGCTTTTAATGAGGAGCAGGATTCAGAGTGAAACAATAGAGTTTTATCATTAGCATGAAAGCTAGCCTATTTAGGCCCATTATGTAGTACATTGGGACAAAGTCCATCCATGTCACTGAAAATTAGAATACACTTTTATTGAATGCCAAAGGCAACTTCAAAATAAAATCCAGGATTTCCCTGATGGGCCAGTGTCTAAGACTCCA
>SJYQ01004396.1:228961-248763 GCA_006410935.1 Redunca redunca
AATGCCAAAGAATGCTCAAACTACCACACAATTGCACTCATCTCACATGCCAGTAAAGTAATGCTCAAAATTCTCCAAGCCAGGCTTCAGCAATACGTGAACCATGAGCTTCCAGATGTTCAAGCTGGCTTTAGCAAAGGCAGAGGAACCAGAGGTCAAATTGCCAACATCTGTTGGATCATTCAAAAAGCAAGAGAGTTCCAGAAAAACATCTATTTTTGCTTTATTGACTATGCCAAAGCCTTTGACTGTGTGGATCACAACAAACTGTGGAAAATTCTTAAAGAGATGGGAATACCAGACCACCTTACCTGCCTCCTCAGAAATCTGTATGCAGGTCAGGAAGCATCGATTAGAACTGGACATGAAACAACAGACTGGTTCCCAAATCAGAAAAGGAGTACATCAAGGCTGTATATTGTCACCCTGCTTATTTAACTTCTATGTAGAGTACATCATACGAAATGGTGGGCTGGATGATGCACAAGCTGGAATCAAGATTGCCAGGAAAAATATCAATAACTTCAGATATGCAGATGACACCACCCTTATGGCAGAAATCAAAGAACTAAAGAGCCTCTTGATGAAAGTGAAAGAGGAGAGTGAAAAAGTTGGCTTAAAACTCAACATTCAGAAAACTAAGATCATGGCATCCAGTCCCATCACTTCATGGGAAATAGATGGGGAAACAATGGAAACAGTAACAGATTTTCTTTTCTTGGGCTCCAGAATCACTGCAGATGGTGACTGCAGCCATGAAATTAAAAGACACTTACGTCTTGGAAGAAAAGCTATGACCAACCTCGACAGCATATTAGAAAGCAGAGACACTATTTTGCCAACAAAGGTCCATCTAGTCAAAGCTATGGTTTTTCCAGTAATCATGTATGGATGTGAGAGTTGGACTAAAAAGAAAGCTGAGTGCCGAAGAATTGATGCTTTTGAACTGTGGTGTTGGAGAAGATTCTTGAGAGTCCCTTGCACTGCAAGGAGATCCAACCAGTCCATCCTAAAGGAAATCGGTCCTGAATATTCTTTGGAAGGACTGACGCTGAAGCTGAAACTCCAGTACTCTGGCCACCTGATGCAAAGAACTGTCTCAATGGAAAAGACCCTGATGCTGGGAAAGATTGAAGGTGGGAGGAGAAGGGTATGACAGAGGATAAGATGGTTGGATGATGTCACTGCTTCGATGGACATGACTTTGAGCAAGCTCTGGGACTTGGTGACGGACAGGGAGGCCTGGCGTGCTGCAGTCTGTGGGGTCCCAAAGAGTCGGACATGACTCAGTGACTGAAATGAACTGACATTGCTTTTAGAGTCTGTGCCAAGAACATGCTTATAAATTCCTTTTTTTTTTGACTGCACTGGGTCTTCACCGCTGTGGGGGCTTTTCTTTAGTTGCAGTGAGCAGGGGCAGGCAGTTGCGGTACACGGGCTTCTCATTGCAGTGGCTTCTCTTGTGCAGCACAGGCTATAGGGTTTCAGTGGTTGTGGCACGTGGGCTCTAGAGCACGGGCTCAATTGTTGTGATGCACGGGCTTAGTTGCTCCACAGCATGTGGCATCTTCCCAGACCAGGGATTGAACCTGTTTCCTACTTTGGCAGGCAGATTTTGAGCCACCAGGGAAGCCTGCTCATACATGCTTAAACATAATTGTGTGCAGTTTGATTTTTTTTTTGAGGGTAAGAATTTTATGTCAGCAACACTGCAGCTCCACGTGCATCAGAGAAGATAACTTTCACAAAATATAAAATGGCCTGTCTCCTATATTTCAACTCCTAAAACTCTCTTTCATGGACTTAAAGGTCCAACAAGTTCACTTTAAAGTAGGTTTAGGCTCCTGTACCTGTCCTCTGGTTTCAGAAGACCCCAACCAATCTTGCCTCCCTCATTCCCTGAAGCTGCTGCTTAAGCTGCAGAGTGTTATGGGGTTGGGAAGAGGACAGGAAGCATTCCAAACCATGAAGTAAATGGTAAACAATGAAATATTGATGGCGCCAAAAAGAACCTGAAGGAGTCACAGAGGCTCACATTACGTAAAAGCCTTGTGGGTTTTGTAAAGTTGCTTAGCCATATGTTCAAGGATAATAAAACATAAGCACACTGCACAAGACTCCGATTATGAAAGATACTAAAACTTGCAAACAATAAAGAAAAAATTAAATTCTGGGTCTTAAAAATATTTATTGTCACTTTCATCTGTTGGGAACTATAAGCAGATAAATTGAAATGTTCATATTTGAAACCAAATGCCAAAAAAAAACCCAAACTGCATACTTTAAGACAAAACTTCCAACATTTTATCGTTATTTTGA
The DNA here is from genome assembly GCA_006410935.1 of Redunca redunca. Taxonomy (NCBI): domain Eukaryota; kingdom Metazoa; phylum Chordata; class Mammalia; order Artiodactyla; family Bovidae; genus Redunca; species Redunca redunca. The sequence goes on from SJYQ01004396.1 coordinate 231,281, forward strand.
CACTTATCAACTTCTCATAAAAGAAAGAAAAAAGATAGATTTGACACTTTGGGAAAACACATGTTTTAAATACATTTTAAAATACATTCTTTAAGGATTTTTAAGTAGCTAGTTGAGAATAAAATACTGCCACATTTAGCTTCTGGTAGACGATGTCTGAAAAATATTTTTATTTCTTTAGAACGTTCAAAGCCAGATAATTTGGGGGTAATTGCTTAAGCATCTGGAAATATCAACTCATTTTGGTCTGACCTCTGGGAGATGCAAGCATACATTGAGAATCACATCAACTTTTCCATTGTTTATGTAGCCACGCTTACAAGGATAGAACAAAAATCACCGACAAAATGAAGGTAGTTTGATTTACAGGGGTAGATGAAGGGTTTATGGGTAAATTTTTTTCTTTTCCTCTGACTTATGTTACTGTGCTACTATTGCCATGATTTCACAACCACATTTTCACAAATGTTCCCTGCATGATGTTTCCTCTAGAGCCAAAAAGATTTGGTGTTGTACAAAAGCAGTTGTGATATAAGCAGGTTCTTACTCAGATTTGTGTGGATTCCCTCTAGAGACCAAGATGAGAGGCCAGAATTTGAGGGATTGTAAGTTAAAAATAAAGACTTCCAGTTTAAAAAAATAAACACTGTATAAGGTTATATATAAGTAATAAACTAAAGGAGCATATGAACCATAGGAGGGAAAATCTAGCTGTAGGTCAGAATTACCTTCAAGGTTATTTTAATTACCTTTAAAATTACCTGCTTAAAATACAGCTGCTCCAATTCCCAGGTCTTTTGATTCAGTAATTCTAGGGAAGAGGTCAGACATCTGTAATTCTTCATTTTTAAAAAACTATTTATTTGATTGTGCCAGGGTATTTTTGTTTTGTTTTTTTTTTTTAGTTGCCCTATGTGACACGTGGGATCGCAGTTCCCCAACCAGAGATTGAACCCACACCCCCTGCACTGGAAGCATGAAGTCTTAGCCCACTGGACTACCAGGGAAGTCCCAGACATGTGTATCTCTTCAGATCTCCATAGACTGCAGTCAGGAGGGAGATCCTCTGTCCTGTACAAAACAGACCAGTTCCTAAAAGTAGGGTGGGACGTTACTTTTCATTTTATATCCAAACCTGTATTTGACTTTTTTTTTTAAATCTGTGGATGTATTATTATTACAAACACAGCTTAATTTGAAATCAAGTATTACAGAAATTTGTCCTTGCTGAACAAGCCCATAAACATCTCCCTTCTCTGTTCCTGCTAGAAGAGTTGGTAGCTGCCTTCTCAGCTTTACTCCTTTGATTGCTAAATGCCATATCCCTTGAAACATCGGTCCTTGGAACCAGGTTAAGCATCAGAATCGTCTGAGAAACTTTTCAAAATAGAGATTTCCAGGCCCCTGTCCCAGGAAGATCTAATGCAGAACATTGCATTAGGTAGCAATAGGGCTTTGTTTTTTTATTTGTTTGTTTTTTAACATTAAAAAAAAATGTATTTATTTGGCTGCACCAGGTCTTAGTTTCAGCACATGGGATCTTTAGTTACAACATGGGAAATCTTAGTTGTAACACGTGGGATCTAGTTCCCCTACCAGGGATCAAACCTGGGTTCCCTGCCTTGAGTCTTAGCCGTTGGACTACCAGGGAAGTCCCCCAGGAATCTGTATTTTGAAAAGGCTATCCAGAAAGTTCTACAAGGCATAGGATCTGCTGCCTCAGGAGAGCTGGCAGACTAAGTAGGTCCCAAGCCAGCATTGACGCCTTCAAGCCTGGGGACTCAGGACAGGTTTGGCCATAGTTGGTCTGCAGAAGGAGAGAGGAGGCTGTCGGATACTACCTGTCTTATGGGAGGCAAAGAGGGGAGAGGACAGCTTTGAACCAATTCTCCTTCCCTCGGGTTTGCCAGGTTGTAGCCAAAACCTTGAGCTGATCAGATTTTGACTACATCTTTTATCCTTTCACAGGCTAGACCCCAAGTTATAAAATACAGTAAAATCCATTGCCTTTCAATAGTTTTGATCCTTTGGGAATTTTTTTTTTCTTTGAAGTATAGTTGATTACAATGTTGCCTCAGTTTCTGGTGTATAGCCAAGTGATTCAGATACCTAAATAAATAAATAACAAATATTGATATATATGTAAATATATATATATATATATATATATATATTCTCTTTCAGGTCTTTGGGACTTTTTTAAAAATAAATAATCTTTGACAGAAGCTTCCCAACCCAAGGATCCAACCCAGGTCTCCTGCATGGCAGGCAGATTCTTTACTAGCTGAGCGACAAGGGAAGCCCAAGAATGCTGGAGTGGGAAGCCTGTGCCTTCTCCAGGGGATCTTCCCAACCCAGGATTGAACCAGGGTCTCCTGCACTGCAGACAGATTCTTTATCAGCTGAGCTACCAGCGAATCTAAAGTGAGAAGCAGAGCATACTAAATTGTAAGTTCTAGAAGGCAAGGAGCAGGGTCCACCCTCCAGTTTCCCAGCTCTGGTGGGACCTACTAAGGAACTCGTGGACACCCAGTGTGAGTCATTGGTTCACAAACAGTCCAACAAGCCTCCTGGTTTTTATTTCTAGCTCTTCCTCTGAGTTCGGTGGGATAAGTCATCCCTTCAGGGTCTCAGGTTATTTTTTTGGCTTATCAACAAAAATGTTTTCTGCAGAACTCTGAGGATAGGCCTTCCATGAAAGTTGCTAGAAACTAGAAAACTTTGTTAAATACGGCAGAAGCCATTCTGGACATAATCAAAGTAGAGTGTAGAATAAAAATAAAGCAGGATAGTTTTTCAAAATCCTAGAGAACTTGTGGAAATAGGGCCTGAATGATATTTACTTACAGAGCTAGTGAATCTGTTCACAACTGTAATGTAATTTAAACATAAGTCACAAGGTAGTATCAAAGCTTAGGAGCATTTCTTCAAACCAACCTTTTAAAGACATGTTTACTAATTCAGACATGTTTATATCTGCATGGATACGCTCAAACAAGATACATAGATTAATATGTATGAAGGCAATGCTTAAGTGACATTTACTTTCGCTTTTGAAATGGAACCGTCTCCTCCTCTTTAAGCCACATACTTTGGTTCCCAGTAACATTTTTTCCTTCGATTCCACTCACTTGGTTTAATTTTTTTTTAAGTGCCTTTCTCCACCAGCTTTCAAATAAATTATTTACCCTTCTGAAAATGTTTTAAACATCAACCCAGCCAAAGCTGATGTAAGTGAACCCAAGGGTATTGACAGCACACAAACTGAAAGTTTTTTTTCTTAAATAGGACTACAGAAAAACAAAGAAAACTTAATAGGAAAATAGACTTAATTCTCTTTTTCCGAGGAGGACAAATTGAGGCATGATGAAATCCTCCTAGAGTTTTCATTTTCTACCTGGAGGCAAAAAATAACATATTACAGATGCCTATTACAAATGGGCAAGTCGCTAACTTGCAAAAGTTAACTGTTGAATAGAAGAATGTTAGAATGTTAGAATACTTTATCAAGAAAAAAAAAAAGAAGAATAAGGAAATACTGCAACAAGATACAGCAAATATTTAATGTGATTAAGTTAACATATAGGGTTTAATTAAAGAAGGTTGAAAAGAAGTATCAGCACATCAGCATAAATTTCATTTTAAAAAAAGTCTTGTGGTAAATGACCAAAGATACAAATAACGAACTGTGACTTTTCTCAAGTTCACAAAGCAAGAATAAAATTTTCCAGACCCCTTTACCCTAAGAGAAATGCAGAAATGGATACAACTTTGGCCAAAAAGGGGATTGTATACTGAGTTCCCACCTGTATTTACTAAAGTGCTCCAGGAGAATCAATGATAAACCTTTTACTGCTGTTTCTCTCACCATAGCTAGATGCAAAGTAGCCAGAAAAACGGTAGAAAAGACAGTAGAAACAGGGCCGAACTTCTTCGTGGAAGCAAGTGTGGGCAAAGTAATGAGCTGGGATATGTTCCCACAAGAAATGTTTATATTTTCATTAAATCAGTGACTTGAGCCAAAGAAATGCCTCCAGGGACTAGGAATCAGGATTCTTTTGAATGCTTCAACTTGTGATGAGCTATTAAAGAAAGAAAGTTGATACAGGAGAAGAACTTGTTTTAGTTTTCTACCTGCAGATTCCAGATCCTCGGTTTCAAAGTGAGAAGGGACCTTAGAATTCACAGAATCTAACTTTTCCTCCATTTTATTCTCTAGTTTCTAAACTTCCTGTCTGCCCTCAGAGCCTCAGTCTGGTCACTTGCTAAGTACCCTCTGCTGGCCAGTGCTCCAGAACCACCCTGCAGCCCTCTTAGTGGCAACAATTTTGGTCAGCGGGATCCTTAAGTCAAATTAAGAACCCCTCAACAAGCCACCTATTTCCTTCTACACACAGGCACACACACACACACACACACACACATCCTTCCCCAAAAGGACACAAGCAAGAACAAATCCCTCATCTAAATAGTAAAATGACAAGTGTTTACTACATGCTGCATGGGCACAATGGAAATACGTAGAGTAACCGTGAAAACACAGCGTGAAAGACTAAAGCAATGCAGGACTGGGAGAGTGAAAGAACAGCAAACTTGGGGGGTGAGGAGCGGGTAGAGGCAGATAAAATATTCTATTTATTTACAGTGGAGTAACCTGACAAACACTACCTCAGCCAGAAGATCAAGGTCAACATCAACAGTGACGTCATGTTGATGGGTACCCTTGATATGATGTGATGAAAATTATGCTATATTACTTCTGCGGTCTATTCCCAAAACACATAACCCCAGTCTAGTCAACAGAAAAACATCAGCCAAATCCCAATTGAGAGACTTTCTATTAAAATACCTGACCAGTCCTCAAAACTGTCAAGGCCATCAAACACAAGGAAAGTTTGAGAAAGTGTCACAGACAAGAGACATGACAACTATCTGTAATATGGCATCCTGGGTGGGATCACTGAAGAGAAAAAAGACATTAGATACTGCTACTGCTAAGTCTCTTCAGTCGTGTCCGACTCTGTGCGACCCCACAGACAGCAGCCCACCAGGCTCCCCCGTCCCTGGGATTCTCCAGGCAAGAACACTGGAGTAGGTTGCCATTTCCTTCTCCAATGCAGGAAAGTGAAAAGTAAAAGTGAAGTCACTCAGTTGTGTCTGACTCCTAGCGACCCCATGGACCCCAGCCTACCAGGCTCCTCCGTCGATGGGATTTGCCAGGCAAGAGTACTGGAGTGGGACATTAGATAACAACTAAGGAAATCTGAATAAAGTGTGGCACTTTAGTTAATAATAATGTATCATTATTGATTCATCATTTGTCACAACTGTACCATACTGATGTGAAATGTTCGTAACAGGGACGCAGTACTTAGGAACTCTCTGTATCATCTTTGCAGTTTTTCTGTGAATCTAAAACTGTTCTAAAATTAAAAGTTTATTTTTAAAAATTCTATTTATGTGGTCCATACGCTAGTGGGTTTGAAGTCAAAGAGATCAGTTTAGAACCTAATTCCATCTCATCAGCTTTGTAACCCTGGATGCTTCTTGCCTTCATTTACCTCAACTCTAAGTGTTGTAGAATCTGCTGCTGTTGCTGCTGCTAAGTCGCTTCAGTCGTGTCCGACTCTGTGCAACCCCATAGACAGCAGCCCACCAGGCTCCCCCATCCCTGGGATTCTCCAGGCAAGAACACTGGAGTGGGTTGCCATTTCCTTCTCCAATCCAGGAAAGTGAACAGTGAAAGTGAAGGGGATCCAAATATGTCATCCCCAAACACAGCTCTTTGGCATAGAGCTGATTATTCTGATTAGTTTATGCTAAAGGCAATTAGGAAACAGCAGTCAGAATGGAAAGAGCTCTCTGCCCTCTCACTTTCCTGCCTAAAATCGGGGCATAAATTTCCTTTCGTAAGGATGTTCCTCACCTCTAAACTAGGAAGAGAGCTAGCTTAATCACTGGAGAGGGTCAGAGTCAGCATAAAAAATCTTACTAAAAAACTCTTATCTATTGTTCATTTCCTAGTTAACTTCCCACAATTTACCACCCCACAACCCCCACCAAGGAGCCCCAACCCTCTTTTGTTTATCTAATCACTTCTTCACAATTCATCACTCTTTGTTAAAATGATATATAAACCCTCAAAGCTAACCATGTCTTTGGGTTTTCACTTCTCTTCTGTGAACCCGCCATGCATGCAAGCTGTTTAGTTGCTAAGTCATGTCTGACTCTTTTCTAACCCCATGGACTGTAGCCCACTAGGCCTCTCTGTCCATGGGATTTCTCAAGCAAGAATACAGAAGTGAGTTGCCATTTTCTACTTCAGGGGGTCTTCTCAACCCAAGGATCAAACCCACATCAGTGGCATCTCCTGCATTGGCTGGTGGATTCTTTACCGTTAACACCATCTGGGAAGCATCCCATGCATGTAAAAAACTAAGAAAATCTGTCTCTTCTTCCAATTTTCTGTTTTTTGTCAGTTTAAATCACAGGCCCTAGGTAAAGATTGATTATATTCTTTGTAGCCAAAGATGGAGAAGCTCCATACAGTCAGCAAAAAGAAGACCGGGAGCTGACTGTGGCTCAGATCATGAGCTCCTTATTGCCAAATTCAGACTTAAATTGAAGAAATGGGGAAAACCACTATCAAATCCCTTATGATTATACAATGGAAGTGAGAAATAGATTTAAGGGTCTAGATCTGATAGATAGAGTGCCTGATGAACTATGGACTGAGGTTCATGACATTGTACAGGAGACAGGGATCAAGACCATCTCCATGGAAAAGAAATGCAAAAAAGCAAAATGGCTGTCTGGGGAGGCCTTACAAATAGCTGTGAAAAAAGAGAAGCAAAAAGCAAAAGAGAAAAGGAAAGATACAAGCATCTGAATGCAGAGTTCCAAAGAATAGCAAGGAGAGATAAGAAAGCCTTCCTCAGCGATCAGTGCAAAGAAATAGAGGAAAACAACAGAATGGGAAAGACTAGAGATCTCTTCAAGAAAATTAGAGATACCAAGGGAACATTTCATGCAAAGATGGGCTCGATCAAGGACAGAAATGGTCTGAACCTAACAGAAGCAGAAGATATTAAGAAGAGGTGGCAAGAATACACAGAAGAACTGTACAAAAAAGATCTTCACAACCCAGATAATCACGATGGTGTGATCACTCACCTAGAGCCAGACATCCTGGAATGTGAAGTCAAGTGGGCCTTATAAAGCATCACTACAAACAAAGCTAGTGGAGGTGATGGAATTCCAGTGGAGCTATTTCAAATCCTGAAAGATGATGCTGTGAAAGTGCTGCACTCAATATGCCAGTACAATTGGAAAATTCAGCAGTGGCCACAAGTCTGGAAAAGGTCAGTTTTCATTCCAATCCCAAAGAAAGGCAATGCCAAAGAATGCTCAAACTACCGCACAATCGCATTCATCTCACATGCTAGTAAAGTAATGCTCCAAATTCTCCAAGCCATGCTTCAGCAGTACGTGAACCGTGAACTCCCTGATGTTCAAGCTGGTTTTAGAAAAGGCAGAGGAACCAGAGATCAAATTGCCAACATCCACTGGATCATGGAAAAAGCAAGAGAGTTCCAGAAAAACATCTATTTCTGCTTTATTGGTTATGCCAAAGCCTTTGACTGTGTGGATCACAATAAACTGTGGAAAATTCTGAAAGAGATGAGAATACCAGACTACCTGATCTGCCTCTTGAGAAATCTGTATGCAGGTCAGGAAGCAACAGTTAGAACTGGACATGGAACAACAGACTGGTTCCAAATAGGAAAAGGAGTATGTCAAGGCTGTATATTGTCACCCTGCTTCTTTAAGTTCTAAGCAGAGTACATCATGAGAAACGCTGGGCTGGAAGAAGCACAAGCTGGAATCAAGATTGCCAGGAGAAATATCAGTAACCTCAGATATGCTGATGACACCACCCTTATGGCAGAAAGTGAAGAGGAACTAAAAAGCCTCTTGATGAAAGTGAAAGAGGAGAGTGAAAAAGTTGGCTTAAAGCTCAACATTCAGAAAACGAAGATCATGGCATCTGGTCCCATCACTTCATGGGAAATGGATGGGGAAACAGTGGAAACAGTGTCAGACTTTATTTTGGGGGGCTCCAAAATCACTGCAGATGGTGATTGCAGCCATGAAATTAAAAGACACTTACTCCTTGGAAGAAAAGTTATGACCAACCTAGATAGCATATTCAAAAGCAGAGACATTACTTTGCCAACAAAGGTCCATCTAGTCAAGGCTATGGTTTTTCCTGTGGTCATGTATGGATATGAGAGTTGGACTGTGAAGAGGGCTGAGTGTCGAAGTATTGATTCTTTTGAACAGTGGTGTTGGAGAAGACACCTGAGAGTCCCTTGGACTGCAAGGAGATCCAACCTGTCCATTCTGAAGGAGGTCAATCCTGGGATTTCTTTGGAAGGACTGATGCTGAAGCTGAAACTCCAGTACTTTGGCCACCTCATGTGAAGAGTTGACCTTATGGAAAAGACTCTGATGCTGGGAGGGATTGGGGGCAGGAGGAGAAGGGGATGACCGAGGATGAGATGGCTGGATGGCATCACCAACTTGATGGACGTGAGTTTGAGTGAACTCCAGGAGTTGGTGATGGACAGGGAGGCCTGGCATGCTGCGATTCATGGGGTCGTAAAGAGTCAGACATGACTGAGCAACTGAACTGAGGTACAGAACCTAAGAAGGTAGAAAAACAGTTTATGTTCCCTTATGAAGTCAAGTGAGAGCACACAAACTATGTCGAATTATAATAAGAGCACAGGAAGCTTCAAATTATTCCCTATTTGTATGACTGTAGTAAATATCTTCTTTAGAATTTTGTTTGTTTCATCTAAAATCTAGATGGAATAATAGTACTTTTATCTCAAACAGATGTTATAAGCAATACATGAGATCATAAAATGATGTAAAGTGTCCAATGCCATTCAGGTCATGTGAGCCAGAGTCCCTGCTGCATAGCTGACTTTCAGTCAGTGACTTCCCTTCTCTTGCTCCCCCACCCCCTGCCCCCAGAGGTAGAAGCATCACAGGACAATATCTCATCCATAGCTTTGTTAGTTTAAAAACCATATTTTACCCATCCAGTTAGGTGTGTTCAGGTCCAGGGAAACTGAGTCTCCTCAGCCAAACTTTCAAGAGATTAGCTCACAAACCAGCAAGCTGATGTGTATTAAGTTTCTTGGGAAGTATCATGGTCAAAGAGACTATGTCTGGCTGCGAGGCTGGCTTCTTTCAGTTGGAACATTCTTGGGGAAACCATCTTAGGTTCAGAAGACTGATCAAGAATGATTGGGATGGAGTGCAAAGAATGTTATGGTCTTGATAGAATATGTAGTGAGCTCTTGGTAATTTATGTTTGCACCCCGCTATTAGGAACTGAGGGCTTCCTAGGTGGCACTAGTGGTAAAGAACCTGCCTGCCAGTGCAAGAGACATAGAAGACGCAGTTTCGATCCTGGGTCAGGAAGATTCCCTGGAGGAGGGCATGGCAACCCACTCCAGTTCTCTTGCCTGGAGAATCCCCATGGACAGAGGAGCCTGGTGGGGCTCAGTCCTTAGGGTCACACAGAGACAGACTGAAGCGACTTAGCATGAGTGCACATGTCATTAGGAACCGAATTGTGTCCTCTCAAAATTCACTTGTTGAAGTCCTAACCCCAGCAGGTGACTGTATTTCAAGATGAGGTTTTAAAGAGATAATTAAGGTAAAATGAAGTCATCACAGCTACTCTTTTTCAGGACAACTATGTCCTTATGGGAAGAGGAGAAAAGAACACAGACAAGCACAGAAGGAAGATCACAGGAAGACACAGGGAGGGTGAAGACACCTGCAAGCCAAGGAGAGGGGGCAGAAGAAGCCAATTCTGCTAATACCTTGACTTTGGACTTGCAGTTTCCAGAGCTACGAGAAAATAAATTTCTGCTGTTTAAGCCACCCAGTGTATGATACATTGTCATGGCAGCCCTAGCAAATAGCACCCTCAACTGTAGAGAAATGCCTAGTAAGCCCAAGAAAAATTCTTCCTACTCCTGTTTCTTCTGTTTTCCTCTGTAATCACAGCATATACTGAGATATGTTTAATTCATTTGTGTGAATTAATTTTTATAAACTTATTCATAGAAATAAATCTTTTTGTAGAACTATATATAAGCAGATAATTAGAATCCCTTGTTGAAATTAAAAAGCCATGCTATTCTTGATGACAGTCTCCAAGTCCATCCACAACTCTACAGATGACTCAGTTTCATTTCTTTTAATGGTTGAGTAATATTCCATTGCATATATTGTATATGTACCATATCTTCTTCATCCTTTCTTTTTTTGATGGACATTTAGGTTGCTTCAATGTCCTGGCTATTGTAAACAAAGCTGTAAAGCACGGAGTTTGCCAAAGTAGATTTCTTTACAAGAAAAAAAAATCTGTGATAAAACACATTTGGAAAATACCACACATCATAGCTTCTCTTAGGAGTATATCATGTACTTTAACATATTAACAGTTCAAGAAGTGCTATGATATGTGTTTCAACATGATTTAGTTCAGTATATGCAGAAAGTATTTGGTCATGGAACTCTTTCTAGTAGGCTTCCCTTTACAATTCACTTTGAATTGTAATCTTGCCCTGGTCTAATGCTTCTCACTCACCCATCATCACTTAAATGTGCTATTTCCTCAGAAGTTAGTTAATGTCATCCTTTTTATTCCCAGGGTTTTTGTTTTTCTCTCGGCGATGTTTCTTGGCTGTCTTCCCAGATGTCCAAACTTTTATTCTTTTACTCACACACTATGGAAGAATAAAATTCTCCTAGCAAAACAAGGCCAAAGGAAACACAAAAACCACTGGAGTTAGTATCATTATCTTGTCATGTGAGTTAACTATAAAAGTTTCAACAGGAACCCAGAGAATATGAAGAGTATAAGACGCTCCCACTCAATAACATGTATGTTTTAAAAGGCCACTTTTCGAGGCTTTCTGAGGATCTCTAATTTTCGTTAATAATGTCAATAGCTAGATAAATCAGAGAACTAGGTGGGAAACCATCTGTTATCTGTGTGATGGCTGAAAAGGCCCTTCTGCAAATTAAAATTTATCCTATCTCTCGCCATCTTCAACTTGAATTTTATCTTGATTATAAGAGAATACTTCAGACACCTAATGTGAAAAGATAACTTATTGGAAAAGACTCTGATGCTGGGAAAGATTAAAGGCAGGAGGAGAAGGGGATGACAGAGGATGAAATGGTTGGATGGCATCACTGACTCAATGGACATGAGTATGAGCAAGCTCCGGGAAGTAGTGAAGGTCTGGGAAGCCTCGAGTGCTTCAGTCCGTGGGATCGCAAAGAGTTGGACACTACCTAGTGACTGAACAAAAACATAAAGGAAAAGTCAGCTCAATAAATTAAAAGTCACTATTACTTATAATCGATTTCTGTCTTACTACTTGGCCAGATGACCAAAAAAGAACCACTATTCCTGTTTTAGTCTATTCTCCGCCTTCATCTAATTTAAGATACTGATAGCCATTTCAGATTCTGCATCTTGGGAGACAACACCTTCTGAAAAAAAACAGATGACTAGCTTGAGCGTAAATATAAAACTTCATTTCCTAAAATAAGTAAGCTAGGATGCAACCTACAAACCTGCTAAATGCCTCTGGGGAATTGCAAGTAAAATTAGAAAAACTGCCCAGAATTTTAGAATTGAGAGAAAAAATGATGACTCTCCCATGTAACATCCAGCCCCTCTCATTCTTCTGTTAATAAAAGAGGAGGGTTGGGACCAGAATGGAAGGGAGATGGTGTGGTTCCCAGCAAGGGCAGGCACAGTCCCAGACACCTGGCTTCCAACGTGGGCCAGGCAGCTGGGTAAGCCTTGGCCATTCAGTCAGCCCCTCCACAAGGCCGCTGCTCCTCCATCAGATGCCATCATCACTGCTGTGCTCTCCTTATGGATGGTTCCAAGCAGTTAAGCATTGGAAACATGAGTGAGTCAGTGCTGACAGAGGTTGGTGGCTGAATGTTCTCCTAGATCAGAGGCTGTTGTAAAAAACAAAGCCCTAAGGATACAGAAAGGGATAGCAAGACACAGCTGGAGAGATTTTATTTTATTTTTTAAATATAAATTTATTTATTTTAATTGGAGAAGAGTGAAAGGTGTATCTTTGTGATGTGTAGAAATTCCTCTAAAAGTCATTTATTCAAAACATTTCCACAAGCCAAGACATGCCATCTCTCCATTTCACCTTCCCTCTGCTATCTCCTGAAACATCTTCAGTTTTCTTACTGTGGTGTGTCTTTCGTGCCCTCTCCAGTTATCTAAGGAGGTCCAGCCCTGATCACTTCACTGACCCTTTCGGAAGACTGTGGTTGTTCTCCATTGCCTTTGAGGTCAAGATTGAAATCCTTAGCATGGCTCAGAAGACCGTTTGCAACTTGATCCTATCCTGTCTTTGCTGCAGCTTCTCCCCACCAGTCTTCAAGCTTCAACATCCACTGCACCAACACTCAACCCCTGCCACTACAGCAATAGAAATGAAGCATTTGTCATTATGGCAAGGGAAGGGTCCCACAGGAGCTTAACCTCTGCATTTCTCGTTGGAACCCTGGCAGGCCAAGGCAGGTCTCCAGGAGCCCTGTTTTCATAAGGACCAAATGACAGTGAGAGAAACAAAAGAAGAGAAAAAGAAGTGTTGGCGCCAATATTAATCCCAGAAACCCTGGCATTTAAGGCTATCCCAGTATAAATGGTGCTTCAGTTAGAGGTTATAGAAAAAGAACTGTGCTTTACTGGAAAGCTAGACTTTGTCTAGAGGACAGCCCTTGGGTTATCTGATTCTAATCTTTCAGTGCCTTTGAGCTATTTTACAACCTTTCCAGTTGTAAGTAATTGATAGTAATGCAAGATAATTTACAGAGATGTGCAAATTCTGCCTGTCTAGTAGAGGTCCAATTGATTTCCCTATCCCCTGTGGAAAAATCAGTATGCTTCCATTTACATGTTCATTTCAATATTTCTGATCTATAAATATGTCTCTCCTTTGAATTACAGTGCCTACCTTGTTCCTTCATTGATTAATGAGTAAAATAAAATCTTTAACATATATACATGCATGCATGCTCAGTCGCTTCAGTCATGTCCGACTCTTTAAGACCCCATGGACCATAGCCCACCAGGCTCCTCTGTCCAAGGGGTCTTCCAGGCAAGAATACTGGAGTGGGTTGCCATCCCCACCTCCAGGGGATCTTCCCCACCTAGGGATCGAACCCATGTCTCCTGCATCTCCTGCACTGCAGGCAGATTCTTTACTGCTGAGCCACGAGGGAAGCCCTTTAACAAATATATGTACATTAACAATGTATTTATATAAATATAAATTTATAATATATATACACAATATAAATATGTATATATAATATATAAATCATAAACACATATGTAAAAGATAATTAAAATTAAAATCATGCCATACACACACATCATAACACACATACTTACGTGTGTGCGATATAATATATAAATCATAAACACATATGTAAAAGATAATTAAAATTAAAATCATGCCATACACACACATCATAACACACATACTTACGTGTGTGCGTGTGTATGTGTGGTGCATGTGGCATGATTTTAATTTTAATAATCTTTAAATAGAGAGTAAGATGCTGTCTGACCCCACCCCACCCAAATATCTTCCAAATCAACCCAGAGAGAAATTGTTTCAGAATCTTCAGGGAGTTGCAGGAGGCCGAGGGAGTAATGTCACTATTTCAGGATTTTATAAGAGTTGTGAAACATTATTAGTGAAGGAGAGCTTCTTCACTAGAGAGGCAGCACAAGCAAGTCAACAGACACCCCCTGTCAACATCAAAAGGCAGAGGGTCCCCAGGGAAGTCAGAAGTGGGGCTGCAACAGCAGTCAGGTTCTCTGACGTGGCAGCAGTGGGTTGGGAAGAGCCAAATCCGTGGCTGACACTGAAGGACTGTGATGGACATTAGCCCCAGCCTGGACAAAGTGGAAACGGAACGCAGAGGAAAGCATGCACCTAAGATCTCAGCGGGCCTTGGACATACAGGTTTTTCTTGTCATCACTGGTAGCGTTACCCACATTCTTTGAATAACCTCCTGAAGGCAGATGAGGGCATCAAGCTTTAGGTTGTGTGCACACGTGCTAAGTCGCTTCAGCTGTGTCTGACTCTTTGCAGCTCCATGGACGCAGCCTGCCAGACTTCTCAATCCATGGCGTTTCCCAGGCAAGAATATTGGAGTGGGTTTCCATTTCCTTCTCCAGGCGTTTTCCCGACCTAGGGATCAAACTCACTTGCATTGGCAGGCGGGTTCTTTATCACTATTGCCACCTGGAAAGCTCAGGGTTAGGTCACCTTGCGCTATTTTCAAGGAGTTCTTATTATCCTAGTACTCATTATACAAGAACATGGGATACCAGGTTGTGTAGGAAAGCAAATATCTTACAATTAAAAAAAAAAAAAAACCCTTCTTTCACTGCCTTTTTCTTTAAATTACCCCTCACTCAAGCATCCTCTCCAAACACACTAGTATCCATATCAGCCATCAGTCAAAGACTTGAGGTCAGACTCTCATCAGCTGTCAGAAACTGTAAAGGGATCTGCCATTTTCAATGACATCTGTGACTAGGAAGACTACAAAGAAATCAATTGCAAAATGAAATTGGAAGTCTTCTAAAAGATGAAGATTCGTGAAGCACTGAGTCTGACATTGGAGAACAGTTTGAATCACACACAAAGCCACGACAGGAAGGAGGAAGCAGTTAAGAACAGAGAAAACTGACCAGATTTGGCAGGCATTATAGGTGACTCATTCAATATGTCCCAACCCCTTCTTTTCTTGCCTGTTCCTACTTTAGAGGCTGGAAAAGCTAAAACAACCTCTCTCTCTCTTTCTGTCCTGCAGCCAAAAAGAACCAGACTGCCCAAGTTCAAGTCTGACTTTGTTTCTTCCTACCTGTGTGATCCTGAGTGAGTCACTGAAGTCTCTTGCCTGCTATTTGTTCATCTGTAAAATGTACCTTCTTCATTGGGTTGTTCTGAGGATTAAATGAATTAATATACTTGAAGCCCTAAGAATACCTCCTGACAAATAGCTTACTGTAAGTGTGACCAGGAGTCTAACTGATCACATGCACCCCGCTTGAGCTGGAAGTGAGGAGACATGATTTGTAGCCCCACAAACACAAACAATTTTACTGAAGGAAGCTCTGAGTGCTGGGCTGCCCAAAACACTAGAGATCCAGTAGCCCTGCTCAGTCCAGGGACAGCCCAGGGCAAAGGTCAAAAACCATCCACTCACCAGTGGCCCGAGGAGAAGTTGCATAACTCCTGGACTATTGAATTCCAGAGCTGTGGCCACTGTGCTCTTGAAAGTTTAGCCCAGAGCCAGACCAGGGTGGAAAGTTCTTTTCTTCCTCCCCCAATATTCCTTCTACATTTTCTTGGCTGTATATTGTCATCCTGCTTATTTAATTTATATGCAGAGTACGTATGAGAAACGCTGGGCTGGAAGAAGCGCAAGCTGGAATCAAGATTGCCGAGAGAAATATCAATAACCTCAGATATGCAGATGACACCACCCTTATGGCAGAAAGTGAAGAGGAACTAAAAAGCCTCTTGATGAAAGTAAAAGAGGAGAGGGAAAAAACTGGCTTAAAGCTCAACATTCAGAAAATGAAGATCATGGCATCTGGTCCCATCACTTCATGGGAAATAGATGGGGAAACAGTGGAAACAGTGTCAGACTTTATTTTTGGGGGCTCCAAAATCACTGCAGATGGTGACTGCAGCCATGAAATTAAAAGACGCTTACTCCTTGGAAGGAAAGTTATGACCAACCTAGGTAGCATATTCAAAAGCAGAGACATTACTTTGCCAACAAAGTTCTAGTCAAGGCTATGGTTTTTCCAGTGGTCATGTATGGATGTGAGAGGTGGACTGTGAAGAAAGCTGAGTGCCAAAGAATTGATGCTTTTGAACTGTGGTGTTGGAGAAGACTCTTGAGAGTCCCTTGGACTGCAAGGAGATCCAACCAGTCCATCCTAAAGGAGATCAGTCCTGGGTGTTCACTGGAAGGACTCTTGCTGAAGCTGAAACTCCAATACTTTGGCCATCTCATGCGAAGAGTTGACTCATTGGAAAAGACTGTGATGCCGGGAGGGACTGGGGGCAGGAGGAGAAGGGGATGACAGAGGATGAGATGGCTGGATGGCATCACTGACTCAATGGACATGAGTTTGAGTGAAGTCTGGCAGTTGGTGATGGACAGGGAGGCCTGGCGTGCTGCAATTCATGGGGTCACAAAGAGTCGGACATGACGGAGCAACTGAACTGAACTGAATTGATGCTTAATTTTCTTAGCCCTATATTTAGTCACATGAAATTGTGATGAACATTCTTCTCCCCACTGTCATGTCCCTCTGTAACTATTTGGAATACATATTCTTGCCAACCCTTGGTTGGTTATCCATCATTAGCAAAACAATTTTGCCCTACTTCAGCCACACTGTCAAGTTCCTACTATTTGCGTGGCTCACACTCTCCTCCCTTAATAAGTCTTCTTGGTAAGCCCCTCCATTTCTTCTATCTTGCTGCTTGTATTTTCCTAATAGTTTTTCAGTTTTCCTGCTCCCTACTCCAGACTCTTCGGTGACCCAGCTTGGCATGTGTTCACTGGCAGGCAGCTGAGCTGAACACACATGTCCCAGTTCTCAGCTAACCTCGATCCCTCATCTGTTTAGTTTTCTCTAGAGCCTGGTGAAGAGCAATTGCACCCAAGCCTACAGCAAAATCAGTGCCAAGAACTAACAGGAGGCCCCCAGAGCATAAAATGACATTTTCAAACCGAGGAGATGTTTTTCTAACCATTTCCTGCCTTCCTCAATTCCTTCCATCCCATCTATATTCATCCTCCCTAAAGATAAAAGTAAAATAAAATCTGGTTATAGAATCACTGAACGTTAAGCAGACTTGTTCAAACAGGTCATAGAGCTTCCATCTTGTGCAAAATTTCCCATTTGAAGAGAACAGGTATGCAATCCACCTGAAAAACTAATAAAAAAATTATTTCATTAGTAAGTGAGCCAATTCAATGTAGACATATAGAAGGGACCATCAGGGGTATCCAGTGGAACTTGAAATGATGAAGTAGTGCTATTACCAGCACTGTAAAGTTGGGTCTTTAAGAGCAGCCCAAGGACTTCCCCGGTGGTCCAGTGGTTAAGACTCCCTGCTTCCACTGCAGGAGGCATGGGTTTGATCCCTGGTCAGGGAACTAAGATCCCACATGCCATGCAGCACAGCAAAAATAAATAAATAACAAAAAATAAAAGAGAACTCTCAGTTGTCTTTTTTTCTGTGATCGACAATAGTTGAAAACTTCCCTAAAATGGGGAAGGAAATAATCACCCAAGTCCAAGAAA
>SJYQ01004399.1:0-11511 GCA_006410935.1 Redunca redunca
GGACTGGTTGGATCTCCTTGCAGTTCAAGGGACTCTCAAGAGTCTTCTCCAACATAGCTATCCACAAGTGTCAAGCAAATTGAAAGTATAACAGTAAAAATTATGGGTAATTCAAAAACTAGACTTTAATAGAAAAAAGCTGAAGGTAGCTATTAAAAATCAGCAAGATATTTGCAAAACATCTCTTTAAGCCTTTTCTACAGCTATCATCTTTAAATATGTGATGGTGAAAATGTGAATCTGACTTTGCTTCTGAATCTAAATTGTTTGTGACCATGAAACAGAATGAGTATCACTAATTGACATGTAATTGAACTGACGGCCT
Source organism: Redunca redunca (assembly GCA_006410935.1). NCBI lineage: Eukaryota > Metazoa > Chordata > Mammalia > Artiodactyla > Bovidae > Redunca > Redunca redunca. Next base: position 326 of record SJYQ01004399.1, read on the forward strand.
TGGCTTGAGGTGAGGGCACTGTTCTCAAACACTTAGTGGACTCATTCTTCTATTAACCATCTTGGAAAGACTGGGTGATGTCCTAAAGGCAAGAATTATTTCATTGGGTCCAAAAATCCCTTGATGTGACATCAACATAAAGATGTAACTGCAGTTTTCTTCTTCTGTCACTATTTTTTAGCTCCCAGGGAAAGGATTTCTACATGGGTTATAAAATATATAATCTTGACAGGTATTTAGTGAGAACATGCAGTATCCATAGCACATATATAATTGTTCTTGTTGTTACTGTTTAGTCACTCAGTCATGTCCGACTCTTTGCAACCCCATGGACTGTATAGCCCACCAGGCTCCTCTGTCCGTGGGCTTTCCCAAGCAAGAATACTGGAGTGGGTTGTCATTCCCTTCTCCAGGGGATCTGCCCAACCCAGGGATCAAACCTGAGTTGCCTGCATGGCAGGCAGGTTATTTACCACTGACCACCAGGGTAGCCATAATTGTTCTGGGAATGCCAAAATTTTTTGAATGTTTTGGATGGGCCTTGTCTGAAGACCTAGTGATGGAAAATTTGTCTCTGGAGATTCCTTATCAGACACAAATATTTGTCAAATTAGTAAATAAACCTTCTAAGCCTCAAGCCAAAGTACTGTTCAGGAGTGTGAATTTAAAGCATGATGGTAAGCCCATGATCATTTCTTCCCATTTACCTTCCATTTTTTAAAATTTTACTTTATTTTTAATTGGCAAATAATTACTTTACAATATTGTGATGATTTCTGCCATACAACAACATGAATCAGCCACAGGTATACATATGTCCCGTCTCTCTTAAATATCCCTCCCACCTCCCTCCCCATCCCACTCCTTTAGGTTGTCACAGAACAGAGCACCTGCTTTGGATTCCCTGTGTCATACAGCAAATTCCCACTAGCTATCTATTTTACCTATGGCAATGTATACATTTCAACACTACTCTCTCAAGTCATCCCACCCTCTTTCTTCCCTATTGGGACCATAAATTTGTTCTTTATGTCTGTGTCTCCTTTGAAAGTGAAAGTGAAAGTGAAGTCACTCAGTCGTGTCCAACTCTTTGTGACCCCGTGGACTGTAGCCTACCAAGCTCCTGTGTCCATGGGATTCTCCAGGCAAGAATACTGGAGTGGGTTGCCATTTGTGTCTCCTTTGGTGCCCTACATATAGGTTCATCAGTACTGTCTTTCTAGACTCCAGATATTTGCATTAATATATATTTATCTTTCTCTTTGTGACTTACTTCACTCTGTATAATAGGCTCTAGGTTCATCCACCTCATTAAAATTGATTCAAATGTTCATCCACCTCATTTATAGCTGAGTAGTATTCCGTTGTGTATATGTACCACAGTCTCATTCTCCATTCATTTGTCGATGGGCGTCTAGGTTGCTTCCGTGTCCAAGCTATGGTAAACAGTCCTGCAGTGAACATTGGGATGCATGTGTCTTTTTCAGTTATGGTTTCCTCAGGGTATATATGCCCATGTCAACTAAAAGGATGCACAACTTGAGAGTTGTGAGTTAAGTTTTATTTGGGGCAAAATGAGGACTGCAGCCTGGGAGGCAGCACCTCAGATAGCTCTGAGAGACTGCTCCAAAGCGGCAGTGGGGAACAGTCAGTATATAAGATTTTGGTGAAGGGGGAGTTCAATGCAATCAAGTGCTTGCTTTGCAAGAGGTTTTCGGCTAGCCATGAGGATCTCATATCATCATGAAGGAATTTAGTACTCTTCTAGATATGAGGAGATGCAAGGCTTGGGATCATAAAATCTGTTCCTGAAAATATTCAACTATCTAAAGACCTGTCCCACCAGATTCCCTGGAGCACAGAGAGTGCCTCACTCCACCCTGCACTCCTTCAGTGGGTATTGAAGGTCAATAGCTGCAGCAGCACAGGGCTCAGTCTCTGCAGAGGCAGATCACAAATGCCCTTTTTGTTCAGTCATTGGCAATGCTCTTGGCAAGAGCCAATTTGTAGTTGACATGCAGCAGTGGAATTGCTGGGTCATATGATAGTTTTATTCCTAGGTTTTTAAGTAATCTCCATACCGTTCTCCATAGTGGCTGTATCAATTCGCATTCCCACCAGCAGTGCAAGAGGGTTCTCTCTTCTCTACACCCTCTCCAGCATTCATTGTTTATAGATTTTTTGATGATGGCCATTCTGATTCGTGGGCTTCCCTTGTGGCTCAGCTGGTAAAGAATCTGCCTGCAATGCAGGAGACCTGGGTTTGATCTCTGGGTTGGGAAGATCCCCTGGAGAAGGGAAAGGCTACCCACTCCAGTATTCTGGCCTGGAGAATTTCTTGGGCTGTATAGTCCGATGGGGTCACAAAGAGTCGGACACGACTGAAAGACTTTCACTCACTCACTCACTCATTCTGATTTGTGTGAGATGATATCTCATTGTACTTTTGATCTGCAGTTCTCTAATAATGACCGATGTTGAGCATCTTATTCCTGTGGTTATTTGCCATCTGTATCTCTTTGGAGAAACGTCTGTTTAGTTCTTCTGCCCGGTTTTTGATTGGGTTGTTTGTTTTTCTAGTATTGATTTGTATGAACTCTTTGTATATTTTGGAGATTAATCCTTTGTCAGTTGTTTTATTTTCTTTTATTTTTTAACTAAGTATGTCTCCTCTAAGTAATGAGGCTTTCCTCTGGAATAAGGCTCAAGCTCAAAGTAAAACAGATGCCTTGTTGCCTGTGATCCTTTCAAAAATAAAGTTCTGAAGGGCTCAGTAAAGGATGTGGTGAATATTGAATGGATGACACTAAAGTGTAAAGCTTTCCGCAGAGACCTGCTTGTCTACAGGGAAGGACCATGCGTAGAATCAGTTCGCTATATTGTGTGTTTGTGTTAAAGCTCTTGTTAATCTTCTATGATAATCACTAATTGTAGGCGTTTGGCTTAAAATAATTGTACTTGTAAGTGAAGTGTGAATATTGGTCCACGGTTATGTTGCCAAGGAAGAGAAAGTCTTTAGTCTCTGGTTCTCTGAAGCTACTAACACACACACACACACGCATGCACACACACACATACGCACACACACACACACATCCACTGGCACTATGATGGAAGTCTTAAGCTGACTCATCTGTGTAGCTTACACATTCACTCAGACCAGTGTTCCCTCTGGCCTAACTATGTGTGTGTGTATGTGAGGAGAGGGGGCAGTAATGATGGCTCAGTTCAGTGACTCTCACTCCTCTTTCATCACTACCAAGCAAGTTTAAATGCTCCTAGTAAGTATTCTTTGAGGGTGCTCCAGATTGGAAAATTCCACTTGATTAATTTCAAATGCTCTGCCTTTTTAATAATATTGCAATTATACTAAATTTGATAATGACCTGACAACCAAATGGTTTAAAATATTCATGTAGGAGCTCACGTGCCCTGGTGGATCAGACCGTAAAGAATCTACCTGCCAAGTACGAGACACAGATTAGATCCCAGGGTCGGGAAGATCCCCTGGAGAAGACTTGCAGGCTTCTGTCCATGGGGTCACAAAGAATTGGACACAACTGAGCAACTAACACTTTCACACTTCATACACTTAATATGTATGCTCAGCAGAAGCACAGTAAATTATGTTTATTTTCATGAACTGAATTACTAGTAATAACAACAAGAATAGCTAACAGTAATAGCATAGAGACTGCTTAGGATTTTCAAAATACCAGTTCCTCCAAGCACCATATCCTGTGGACAAATGCACAGCTAAGTACATAGCAGCTGTCAGACACCAGCTAAAACAGCAGCAGTGTGTTTCTCAGTAGGAATGTTTCTATGTTCCAATATTATGGTTCTTGGTATTGTAAATGGGATGTGTGTTTCTATTTCTATTATCTTTCAATTATAGAAGAAGGGAGTACATAGGATTCTTTGAGGTAATCTTTTCCCACTTCTTTTTCAATGAGATTATCCTTTCTCTAACACTTATGACAGATGGCCATTTTGACTTTTTTGAATGTATCTAATGACATTGAATTTACCTTATCTCCCCCCAGAAGACAGTCTTTTCCATTGCTGAGGAGCTCTGACTTTTAGAAAAGTCCCTTTCTGTGTTGATTATAATCCTAACCATCACAGCAACTTTTACTCCCTTGAATAATATTTAACAAGCCTATTCCTTTTCTACAGGACAGTTGTTTATATTTTTCATGCAGATACCATTGCCCAACTACCTATGACAAATCCCACTCCCAGCAAATTCTTCTCGGGTTTGAAAACTCATATTTTCCACATCAGTTTGTTCTTCATCTGAGTTCATCTTGAAACCCACCCCACTTTCCTTTGGAAGTATATGACCTTGGTTCAAGTACTGGCCTGCTATGCAAATTATAAAATGGGGAAAATGGTTACTACCACAAGATATTTTGTGAGAATTAAACTGACAGGAAATACTTATTGAATATTATTTGTAAAGTAATATTTTACCTGTGTTACATGTTAACTCATTTAATTGTAATAACAAATCTATGAGAGAGTTACTATTATTATTTCCCAATTTTATACAGAAGAATGGTACAACAACAAACCCTTGTCCAAGGTCACATAATTAATTTTGGCCATGTGAGGATTTGCACACAGGCAGTCTGGTTCTAGAGCCTTCACCTTTAACCATCATGATTTATTGTCTTTACTGAATGAGTATGGATAGATAGGTAAATAGATAGATAGATAGACAGAACCTAATGTAGTGTCTGTAGTGTCTATAGTAGTAGGTTGATAAATTTTCATTTTCTTTCCCCAGATCTTCTTTCTAATCAGAGATCACCTATATATAAGTGTCAAAGAAAATGTTATTCAAGGTGACTTACATAAATATCATTCAGCCCTAGATATGCAGCTGGAACCTATATACTGAAAGGGTTGAGGCTAGGCAACTCGTCTTGCTAATAGCAATAATATCAAGTCCCAAAGTTAGGCTTTGGAATCACACTGACATTGTGNGTCGGACACAACTGAGCAACTTCACTTCATTTCCACTTCTCCACGTTGGTAATCATAAGTTTGTTTTCTATGTCCGTGAGTCCATTTCTTCTTTGTAGATATGTTCATTTGTATCATTTTTTAAGATTCCACATATAAGTAATATCATATTTTTGTCTTTGACAACATCATTTAGTAAGATAATATCCATCCATGTTGCTGCAAATGGCATTATTTTGCTCTTTTTATGGCTGAGTAATATTCCATTGTATATATGTGTATGTATGTGTATATATATATACATGTGTATGTATATATTATGTTGTGTGTATATATGTATATATACATATAAACATACCACATATTTTTTTTATCCATTCCTCTATCAATGGACATTTAAGTTGCTTCCATGCATTGGCTATTGTAAACAGTCCTGCTTTAAACATTGGAGTTCATGTATCTTTTCAAATTAGAGTTTTCTCTGAATATATGCCCACGAGTGAGATTGATAGGTCACATGGTAACTCTATTTTTACTTTTTAAAGGAAGCTCCATACTGTTTTCCATAGTGACTGCATCAAAGCTCCATACTGTTTTCCATAGTGACTGCATCAATTTACCTTCCCTCCAACAGTTCCTACATTGTTTATTACGGAACCATGGTACTAGTGTCTGAAAGGAGCCTTAGGAAACCATTGGTATCCTCATCTTTTAGTGAAAATAGTAACGAAGTCCTAATCCTGAAGAATGCATGACATATGCATACGTACATATTAAAGAACACTCCTTGACTGTTTTCTTTTTTTTTTTTTTTCATTTCACAGAACTTTATTAACATATAATTATCATACATAAAACACTGGGCATATTCAGAGTAGGCAGTTTTGATGTTGTGTTATATACACATGCTAAGACAGTCAAGAGATTTGCTGGAGACTTCCCTGTCTTGGGGCTTCCACTGCAAGGGGACCTGAGTTTCATCCCTGGTCAGGGAACTAAGATCCCATTTGCTGAGTGGCCAAAAAATATAAATCAAATAAATTTTTAAAAATGTTAAAAAAGAGAGCAACCCATATCCATCACCCCGAAGTGTTCTCCATGCATTTTGTAAACCCTTCTCCTGTGCCTTCCTGCAGCTCTGTCCCCAGAAAACCACCTGCTTTCTGTTGCTGTAGGTTGTTTAAATTGTTAGGATTTTATACCCATGGATCCATACAGTATGCACTCTTTTTTATCTGGCTTCTTTCACTCACAACTGTTTTCTTTTTGCCAGGCTTTGCACTAGGTCCTGGAGATATTAAAGATTAAGCATAATACACCAGGGACGACAGAGCCCGGTGGGCTTCTGTCTATGGGGTCACACAGAGTCGGACACGACTGATGCGACTTAGCAGCAGCAGCATACCTTCAAGGGGTTCATAATCAAATGGGTATGACAGGTCTGTTTGGAAGTAACTGTATTACACGGTATCAAACAAGTGTTACTTAAATACATTCTGTGGGAACAGAGGAAAGGGCAGTAAATTCTGCTTGTGGACTGACCACAGTGATTGGACCTCTTATTAATGTGTATCTGAGTCAAGTCCCATGCTTACATCTCTAGACTCACTTGCTTCATAGCAACTTAAATATTGTGTTTTGTAACCGCTGAACACATTATGATCTGGAGTGCATTTTCCTTGTATAAGTTGACAAGTCGTTCCTGACTGTTCAGGCTGTGCTAGAGGGCTTGGAGGAAAGAGAAACAGATTATTTGATCCTTGCCCTCAAGTGCCTACAGGCCAGAAAATTAGAAGTAAAAAGAACACCATAAGCTACTATTCACTGTGAGGATGCCTCAGAGTGTGTACAGAGAATAGAGTTCAGGGTGAGTTGGAATACTTAGATAAAAGCAGAAATCATTTTCCTTGCAGATTCAAACATCAGTTCAGGCTTCTAGAAACTACCTACAGATGTTTAGAGAGCCATTTGAATATTCTCTACTGCCTAATAACTCAAAAGAGAAAAATAAGTTTTGTGTATCAGAATCTCTCTCAATGCTCGTTAATTTGAATGTATAGCACATTGCTTTAGGAGTACTTTGTTTAAATTCTGTTAAAAACCTTAGCTGGAATATTCTTAGCTGGTCAAAAGACAGGTTGGTTAAGCATATATTAGCAAAAATGAGACAGACTTACAGGCTCTCAGAGCTGTATACATTTCAGAATAAGGGCAACCCGACATAAGAAAAAAGCAGGGATGCAATGAAATGCTTTCAAACCCTGCTTTTTGTCAGATGAGCCTTTGAAAAGGGTGTTTTGAATTTTTGAGGTACACATGCATCCTTTTGTCAGTAAAATGCCACAAGAAGATGTGTTTGGAAAGAAGCTGACGGGGACTGAGAAATGATGAGAGCTGCCAAAAGGCATTAATGAGTTGGAAGAAGGTCAACAACCCATTTCGAGCTCATTAAATCTATTATCTGAATTCAGAGTGGTCCCAGGTGGAACTTGTGCTGACATACCCAGGACTTCCTCTCTATCTCAGAGCAATGTAAAAAGAGGAAAGTATTTAAATATGATGGTGGTTTCCAGGCTACCCTTTATTTGTAAGTATGATGAATGGGAATTTCTGACTCCTCGGTTTGAGGGGAAGATTTTAAATATAAACATGGTCAATGGCAACTGTGCTTAAGAGGTGAGAATTTTTATTAGTAATTGAAGTGAAAACATACAAAAATCGACAAGTTCTCCACACTATTCATTTAAAACCCATTGAAATATTCATTTTCTATCTGTCCTTAAAATCACTCCTATCTTCCAAGCCACACATTTCTTAAAGTTCAGTATACATTGGAAACACTTTGAGAAATTGTATAGAATTCAATCTCTTGCCCCATCTCTCACCAAAGATCCTCATTTATTAAGTATGAGGTTTGGCCTGGGCATCTGCAGGACTACTGACAAGAAAACATAAAGTAATAATAAGAAGGAAACAGCTTTTCAGTTCATCTTAGAAACTGTCTTTATATTTATCTTTTTTTTAATGGAATTGAGTTGAAGAGTTGTACTTTAAAAGGCTTTCTTTCTTTAGTATGTGTTGACATGGCCTTTTCCAACATATTTTAATTTTCTAAGTTAAGACTGGACTTTGTGGCAGACAGACACTTACTGCTTTATCTAAAAAAAAAAAAAAACCAACTTATTGTCATGTCATGCATGATGACATATTTAAACATTACCTTTTAATGAACATCCTCTCTTTAAGATTATGATTTTTATTCCAATTCAGAGCAAGCATTATCTGTTTTACACTTACAACTCTAATTTACAAGTAACAACAAAACTGTAGAGACACCTAGCCTGAAATCACACAGTAACCACAAGCAGAAAAGGAGAGACTCTGTATTTTCTGAATCCCAAGGCAACAGTCAGTCAGGTAGTACTTCTATAAGCTAGAAAATATGCATAGAAGTCCAGGAATTGACATTAGAGCCATAGATACTATTTATAAAATGTTTCCCTGCCCCACCTGGTCAACCCATGTCCCATTTCCCCTACCACATCTCATCTACCTTCAACTTGAAGTTCTTTTTTCATTTTTTGAGAATTAATTCTGTTATTTGAAAGCCTTGGAAAGTCAGAAAGTTCTCTTGATGACATAAAGTTGTGCTGCTCACCAGTTGAAACCAGATCTATCCCTGAACACTGATGAAAACAGTTTTATCACATCATTTTGTGGCTAGGGTGTGAATAGACCCATAGGTATATGCTGAGCACACATCCCAGAATCCCATTCCATAATTAAGGAAGTTAGTTGGCTTCACAGAGTCAGCCAGCTAACATATGGCAGGTTCAGGAATGGCACCTCAGTTGCTGAAATCATTGAATTCAGAATCTCTGTGAAAGTTTACTTTCTCTGTTCAGGCAAGAGTGTGCTGGCAGAATCTCTCTATTTTGCAGGAGCTTGTCCGTCTGAGGGTGGAAGTGGTACAATGGGGTTTACAGGAACATTTCCTGGTGCCAACTATGCCTTTTGCTTCTTTTGCAAATAGGCTTGCAGGCCTTCCTGAGGGAGCTGCTTTGATGCCATGGTGCATTGGTCTTGCTGCCCGTTTCAAAAGTGAAAAGACTCCGCTTGCTTACTCTAGCTCAACAAAGATTAGTCTACTAAACACAAGGAAATCAGGACTTGCCAAAAATTATATCTGAAGGGTCTGAGTTATTAGCCAAAACCTGGTGGCTCAGACAGTAAAGCGTCTGCCTACAATGCGGGAGACCTGGGTTCAGTCCCTGGGTTGGGAAGACCCCCTGGAGAAGGAAATGGCACCCCATTCCAGTACTCTTGCCTGGAAAATTCCGTGGATGGAGAAGCCTGCTAGGCTTCAGTCCATGGGGTCCCAAAGAGTTGGACACGACTGAGCTACTTCACTTTCCACTGTCTCTTCCTTTGGCATGGCTGTTGTTAAAAGATAATTTTATTAAGAAATGTAAAATCATGACACCTATACAGTTGTAAAAATGAGCAAATGTTAAAGGTTTTCCCTAACTCATTACTGAGGAAACCGTTGAGGTGTTATACAACCAGTTTCAGGGGGAATTCAAGAAAAAAAAAAGCACACTGTAGCTCAGAAACATTGAAATAGATGTGTAAATGCAGGCTAACCGGCCTCTTTTAAAGTGTTTGGTGGGGACGCGGGGCANAGGCATCCAGTGGATAGAATTTATGTCTATGGACAACAATTCTTTTTGCACTGCTATCAGTTTTCTACAGTTTACAGAGTTGTAAAATTGCTCAGACAAAGTGAAAAAATTATAATCAGATATACTGGAAGGGTGTGATCTAAACAATACATAGTTTTCCATTCAAAGGTTTTCTTTTTTCTTTTTTTTTTTCCTGCACTGTGTTGGGGGAAATGGCCCAGACTTTGGTAAAGACTAATCAGTGAGCTAAAAGCCGTAGGCTCCCAGCTGCCAAGTCTTGATCCTGAACTGGCCAATTTACAAAAACATTTCTTGAAACTTGTTTAAGGATGTCTTCTGCCTGTCACTGAGTTCTTTTTTACCCCCTCTGTTCCTTTGGCCACCTCATGAGAAGAATTGACTCATCGGAAAAGACTCTGATGCTGGGAGGGATCGGGAGCAGGAGAAAAAAGGGACGACCGAGGATGAGATGGCTGGATGGCATCACGGACTCGATGGACGCGAGTCTGAGTGAACTCCGGGAGATGGTGATGAACAGGGAGGCCTGGCGTGCTGCGATTCATGGGGTCGCAAAGAGTTGGACACGACTGAGCGACTGAACTGAAATGAACTGAACTGTTCCTTTAAAGTGGGACAATTTGTTCACAGGACAATTGCAATGTCAGAACAAGGAAGCAAAAGACCTGATTAGCCTCTTCACAGAAAAAGTTATGGGCTAAAAAGTCACACTTTCTCATTCAATTTCCACTCCAGATACCCTTTCCCCAAAGAAAAAGAATACTCCAAGGTGCTACTCTGTTCCGCATCATAAAGCCCAGTTTGTCACAGCAGTTTGCTTTTTTGAGTTGGTAACTTGCTTTGTCTTCCATTTGACAGATTCTCTTTTTCTTTTCTGTATACTTCATTCACTTAGATTATATGCAGGCAGCTTGATATGTACACACATTATATGCACACCCTTTAAGAATTAAATCTTCAAGTTTACCCCCAGATTATATTATCATCTATTTGATTATTCATGTTAAAGAACAGGAGCAGAGGCATGGCTAATTCAAAATGCTAGGTAAGACCCAAATCATGATGTTGCTTTGAAGTATGAAGTGAAGTGAAGTCGCTCAGTTGTGTCCAGTTCTTTGTGACCCCATGGACTGTAGCCTACCGGGCCCCTCCATCCATGGGATTTTCCAGGTAAGAATACTGGAGTGGGTTGTCATTTCCTTCTCCAGGGGAACTTCCCAACCCAGAGATCGAACCCGTGTCTCCCACATTGTAGGCAGATGCTTTACCATCTGAGCCACAAGGGAAGCTTTCAAGTATATTTTTGTTCTAATGTCTGAAATCAGATATGACTTATGGATGTAGGCATTATAGAGAAAATGTACTGGAAAGAAATGCCTAAAAACTCAAAGTATGCTCCTATCTCAGCTAAGTTTGTGACCAAGTGAATTCAGTTTATCTTTCAGCCTGACTTTCCAACTCAACAAAATTAAAGGTTTGAACAAAGTGATTTCTAAAGCCCCTTTAACTCTGACA
>SJYQ01004399.1:27629-42258 GCA_006410935.1 Redunca redunca
TGAACCCCAAGCATCCTTTTTCTTCCTATACAAAGTTTTCAATTTTACATATTATCTTCATACCAATAATCATCACTGCTCATCTTTATCATAGAATATCCAGTCCGAGCTCCATTTTTCCAACTAAAATCTCCTAGTCCTTTATTCCCATCTCTCCCTTGGGTTCTCTCTCCTAAATACACACCAAAAAAAGAGAAAAAATGCACAGACTCACACACAAAAAAAGCCATGAGCTTAAAGTACCCATGATATGAAGCCCAGTGGCAGAAGTGATAGCTACCCTATGGCATTCTATTTTTCATGGTCTTCTGTGGAGTCATTGGTTTCTCATTACAGCCAGTCAAGTTATGTCAAACTTGGAGTCTGCCCTTTACCATCGTTTATATCTGCTAAAGCTCCAAAGAGAATCTGTGAAAAGCCACAACCATCTCTATCTATCTGTATCTATTATGTTTTTTACATTTGCCTGAAGACTATAGGAATTATGTACATTTTGTGAAATAAGTGGGAGGAGCTTGTAGTACTTCTTAACTGTTGATATAACTAATGTCTAAATTCATTCAGATTTATGTTAGGGATTTGAATTAGGGCCAAGAACTAACTTGAAAACATGAATTTGCAGAAAGCTTTTAGTGGCCTAGCTGCTCAGGAATGCCTCATACCAACATGGAGCAGTCACAGACCTACTTGCAGGACACCTCCCCAGGTCCCTCTACCTCTCTGTATCAGCCACAAAAGGAATCCTCTTGCTATTTTAATCTGTTTTATCTTTTGCAGTAACTACAAATAATGTTGCAACAGGCTCAGAATACCCACATCAACTGAGGATCCAAGAGGATCATATCAGCCAGATTTTTGTCTTAGGAGATTAAACTGCTAATAGTGTTTGCTTTCATTATGCACAGATGTTACCAAAAAGACTAGGATGGACTAACAACTATTTGCCTAAAAGCCCCAAACCATTTCCAAAGTTCTAAAAAGTAATGTAAGGGTTGGTCATGAAGGTACACAAAGCTTTTTCAGTAAAAAATAAATAAATAAATAAAATAAGAAGACAGCCAAACAGATTTGACCATTTGTGTTTCTTCCCCTCCCTTAAAACCTAGCTCTTATGCTTCCCAACTAATCTGTTAATGGCTGGAACTGATTGACAGGTGCAATAATGCCCTGTTCTTTACGAATTGAATTGATGGCTGAGTAAATACAATATTGAAAATAGATGGTAAACTCATGAAAATTCAACACAAAGTAACTAGACTTCTAAATACTTCAGATGGGAGAACTCTAGGCTAGCACTCAAGATATCAACTGCAAAGTATCCTACTTTCAAGATTTGAGGCCTTTGGGAAAGATTTTATTGAATTAATGAATCCTTAATTTGCACTTTTAAACTTGTTTTGCTAGTAAGATGATGAGATGTTTTAAAATAAATTCCTTAAGTTGCTTTGTTCACTCATACTTTCAGCAATCATTTACTGAACACCTACTCTATGCCAGGTAGTCTACTAGGGATATAGAGATGAATAAGATGTAACCTTTTACCGAGGAGCCCACAAGCTAGTTTATGTGTGCTTGTGTGTATGTGTGTGTGTGTGTGCGCACGTGCACACATGCATGCATACTCAGTCACGTCCAACTCTTTGAGACCCATGGGCTGTAGCCCCAGGCTCCTCTGTCCATGGAACTTTCTAGGCAAGATTATTGGGGTGGGTTGCCATTTCCCACTCCATTATGTTTGTTTCTGTGCCTATAATTGATATTTACAAAGAGTATGCCTCTGCTTTCACTTTCTGATTCCTTCTGTGTATTCTTCCCTATTTAATGCAAAAGGTTTCTTCAAGCTCCTTATATCCTCATAGTATTCCCTGAGTGCCTAAGGATCCCTACAAGGGAATAAAGGCAGGATGCAGGATTCATTAACATGTTTCTATCCTACCTAGTTCCCCACATTCTGGATCACTTTCTTCTTCAAATTCGGATTATTGCCTTCACTTCCTACCAGCCCAGCCATATTTACCAATCTCGCATTCCATGCCGTCAGAACGCTGCTAGGTGGCTAATGTGAAGAAATTAGATTGTGCTCAGGTGTAAATGGGCTTCCCTTCTGGCTCAGCTGGTAAGAATCTGCCTGGAATATGGGGGACCTGGGTTTCATCCCTGGGATAGGAAGATCCTCTGAGGAAGGGAAAAGTTACCCATTCCAGTATTCTGGCCTGGAGAATTCCATGGACTGTATACCCCATGGGCTTGCAAAGAGTTGGACACAACTGAGCAACTTTCACTTTTAGATGTAAATGATCAGTTCTAGATTTATGTGCCATACTCCCCTAGTAATGTATTTGCTTTTTAACAGACACCGCCCCCCCCCAAAAAAAAAGAGAATTACAGTGTAATGGTGGAATAGCAGAAAAGGCATTAAGCATCAACTTAGCCCCTTCAATTCCTTAACAACCATCACTTACACACCATTACTCACATGTATTCCAGTTTCATTTAAAACCCTGTTGTTGAAATTTTAGTCCTAACTGTACTCCCCTGCCCCAGACCCACAACACTCAACCAATGTCTGATTCCTGATCTCCATTATTCAGTTTTTCAATTTATTGCTTTTTATTTTCCAGCAATAAAGTTGCTTAATTGGCAGTCCACCTTCAGGGCATCCACAAAGGATGTCTGCCCTCTTCACTTGCCTATTAAGCAACCAACTAGTCCTAAATGATGAGATGTGGACTTGACCCCAGAAGGACATTTACTTGGGTACTTTCTTTATTAGATAAGAAAACCAAAGCTCAGAGTATGGACAGGACTGACCCAAGTTCACACAACTATTCATAGTTGATTTTGGCGAGAACCCAGGTCTCCTGACACCTAGGCTAGTTTTCTTTCCACTGTATCACAACCGCCTCTGCGGGCATGCTGCCATCACCCGCTCTGCTTGAAACATAATCCCCCTTTACACCTTAGAATTAATCATCTTGACTGACAAGGCTCTGTCCCCTCTAATTCCCCTCTGGGCCTTTAAATGCCTGAGCATGCCACCAAATAAAACTTTTAGATTTTTTTAACTGCCTTTTCAATGGAGAAATATTCCTCTATGCCAGGTCCCATCTCCTATCTTGGCAAGAATTCCAAGCAAGCAGGCGTGACTAGAATGGGCCCTATAGGGCTGGGTAGGTGGCAAGACTGTCTTGCCCACACCTGCAAGTGCTTGTGATGTTCACGGTGTGTGCAAAGTTGAAAGTTGAAAATGTATAGAGAGCTGATGTAAATAAGTATAAATAGATTATCAGAGCAAGGAAGACCTACCTCACTCTTTAGTAGCCAGAGAATAGGGCCATTCAAGTCTAAGAGTGAGGAAATAGGAGATCTGATTGAAGTGGGCAAGCAGAAAAATGAGAGGATAAAGACCTGAGGTAGAGGGCTGATGTCTACACCTAGGCTTCTGCATGGTCCCTTTAGTCTAGTACAGAAACGGGCCCAATCTATGTAAAGACAGAAGCGACACCACAGACTGGTCAAAAAGAGTTCAAATATGTGCTCTCTCTGGGTCAGGCTTCTGGCTTTTTGTTTCTTTGCAAGAAAAGTGGATTCAACTGCACGGTCCCAGAATTCTACCTACTCCAGGCCAGAAAAAGTTTCTCAGCTGGACAAAGATTTACACAATGTCAGCACCAAGGCAAGCTCCTTTTCAGCAGTGTCCATCTGCCACCTTTCATGTCCAGTCAGTCAGCCTTTGGCATCTTGGCTGAAACTGCTCAAGAGGGTGCCATTTGTGCTGGTGATTTGATCCCACCCAGCGGTAACACTTTCTCATGATGACCTATCTGGCGCATATTGACAGTGTTCTCCTATGCTACAGTAATAGAATCAAGCAAGCTTTTCCACCATACTTCTTATTCAGAAACAAGTTCTTAGCTTAATGCCTGAGTTTTTAGCACTTCTTTTCCAGGCAGCCCTGCAGCAAGTCCCACATCGTTTGTTCTCATAAAGCAATGGCAGATTTCTGTCCCAAACATCAAACCGTGATTTTCTTCTTTCTTTGACTGTGTGATTGAAGTTTGCCACATCCTCAGGAAGCTTTGCCCGAAAGACCCAGCTTAGTCTCCAACCTCCCATAATGATTCCCTTCTCTCAATACACTTTTGTCACTTTTTGGAATCCTGGATTGCTTTTGTATGTTTGAGAGTTTGAGTGTACTTTCTCCAATTGGATGACAAAATTTGTGGTCTTTGACAGGAGGGAACATGTCTAAACTTAGCTAAGGACCCAAAGTCTCAAATACAACTTAATAAAAATAGTCTTGATTGTCTAAATAGTCTTGATAGGTGAGGAAGTAGTGCAGTATAGAGGGTAAATACATCTGACAGAACTGGGTTCCCATTTGAGCTCTGCCATTTATTAGCTGTCTGATGTTCCACAAGGTAATTAATATCTTTGCAGGCTTAGTCTTCTCCATCAGAAAATGGGAATATATTAGTGTCTACTTCACAGGGTTGTATTAAAATAATTATTGAGATAACTCAAATAAAGTGCCTGGCAGAGACCCTGGCCCATGAGTGTTCATCACATGGCCACTGATACTGCACTTGGTGTTTATTCAGGCTAATTGTCTGAACAACTGAATTCCTGTGTCTGCAGTCAGTGGCACAGGTAATCTGCAGCCTAGACCTACTCCATCAACCCCAGGATCATTATCACAGATGTGTCACAATCTCTAGCATAAGTTCATCTTTTTTTCTTTTTTTTTTCCTTTCCCTCTTCTAGCTAGTTCTCTCTCTGGCCCTTCTTTAATTCAACACTCCAAGACACCTTACTTCTTTCTCACTCCCACTCTTTCTTCCCAGCCTGTCCATGACAGAGACTTGATTTTTACCCTGGGTATCCAAGAGCTTTCCTACACTCTCTCTCTTGCTTTAATGGTGACCCTGGGGTGAGGGAAGCTCTTCTGTGAATTCAGAGCTGCTTAGCATTCCAGAGTGAAAGCGTGACTATATTATGTGAAGTTGAAGTTAGACTACAGCTATGTCTGGAAGGGTGCGTGTGCATATGCAGTTGTCTGTCCAGGTTTGTGTGCATTGGTTCATCAGTGATTTTGTGAGGCTTTGTCCACCATTCAAATCTTGAGGCTTTGCATCCTGTGAAGAGGGGCTAGGTTAGGAAAGGCAAAAAAGTATAATTATGCTCTTATTCTTAATGATTGTAATCATAATTAGCAGTATTTGTCAGCTTTGCTTTTCATGGCTATTCATTTTAAGATCCATTTAAGGACATTATCATCTCATTTTTGCAAAGGGTCATCAAATCATTTTTATTCTCTTGCAAGAGGGCAGACTGCTACTGGCAAAGTCATGTTCACTTCATATCAATCACCAAGCACCGAATTTGCACCTAACCAGTTCCTGTGACAGACACAGAAATGAGTGAGACAAAACCCGTATCCTCAAAAGATCTTGGTTAGTAAAATATGGATAAAAATGGACTTTATAGTTAGTAAAAATGTACTTTCATGATTAGGTCAAAGGCCTCTAACAGACTCCTGAATCTAGCCCACTCTACCTTCCCATTACAACAGTGAAAATGTGCCTCTCGGGGAATGTGATTGACAGATAGCCTCAGTTGCCTGTGCTCTGAATCTACCATTTTTAGGAACCACAGCTCCCTCAGGCTGCCCCAGCCAGTGACTGTGCATGGCAGACCTGTTCTAAGAGATGCAGAATTCCTCAGATGGATGACTTCAGCTTAAAGATTCCCCATTGGCTTTGCCGAAACATTTTTAGAATTACTCTGTGATTTTAAATTCTTATTAACTAACCCTCCTTCCTCCCCTTCCTCCTCCACAAGGGTCAGAATTAGATCCCAGTCTATTGGCTCTCCCAGCCTTCTTTATCTTCTAGTTTTCCTCTCAGGTCACTCCCTCCCCCACTGAAGCTCTGGCATGTCTCATCCTGCCATGGCATCTACTTCTCAGAGGATCTGAACCAACCTATCCCACAGCTCTATCAGCTGACTTTATAAGTGGCTAGGTCACAAGCTAGACCAAATGAACATTCTCGTGCTTCAGCAGCATCAGTTCAGTTCAGTTCATTCGGTCAGTCGTGTCCGACTCTGCAACCCCGTGAATCGCAGCACGCCAGGCCTCCCTGTCCATCACCATCTCCCGGAGTTCACTCAGACTCACGCCCATCGAGTCAGTGATGCCATCCAGCCATCTCATCCTCGGTTGTCCCCCTCTCCTCCTGCCCCCAATCCCTCCCAGCATCAGAGTCTTTTCCAATGAGTCAACTCTTCTCATGAGGTGGCCAAAGTACTGGAGTTTCAGCTTTAGCATCAGTCCTTCCAAAGAAATCCCAGGGCTGATCTCCTTCAGAATGGACTGCATAGCATAAAAGAAAAAGAACATAAACTTTTTGTCACTCCATTTATTGGATCCTGTTGCCATATCTATTAAATAGGGCTCATAATACTACCTTGCACTGTTGTTGGGGAGAATCATGAACACAGAATCCTTGTCGTGTGGTAAACACTTAATACCTTCATTCATATTAATGAGAAAACTTTCCTACTAATAATAGATCTTATGTGGCAGCTTTGTAAATGAATGGCAACCCTTTCTCATTGTTGTTGTTTACTTGCTAAGTCATGCTCAACTCTTTGTGACCCCATGGACTGCAGTGTGGCAGGTTTCTCTTTCACTATCTCCCCGGAGTTTGTTCAAACTCATGTTCATTTAGTGATGCTATCAAACCATCTCATCCTCTGCTGCTCCCTTCTCCTCCCACCTTCAGTCTTTTCCAGCATCAGGGTCTTTTCCAATGAGTTGGCTCTTCACATCAGGTAGCCGAAGTATTGGAGCTTCAGCTTCAGCATCAGTCCTTCCAACGAATACTCAGGGTTGATTTCCTTTAGGATTAACTGGTTTGATCTCTTTGCAGTCTGAGGGGCTCTCAAGAGTATTCTTCATTAGGAAAAAATGACTAGTATTCAATAGAGAATCTGAAATTTTTCTGGTGTTCAGGATTGTACTCTTTGGGCTTTTCTAGTAGATATGGAGAGAGGTAGAAAATGTCCAGTATGGGGGGTGTCTGGGCTTGTGGAAACTACATATTGACCTAAAATGCTGGGAACTTGTCCCGATTACTTCATGGATGTTACCTCAGGCTGGGAGGGAACAAAAAAAGAACAAAAAGTTAAAAAAATATAAATGAAAAGCAAGAAAGTGAATTCAAGTTCTAAGATGTAAATTGACAATCAGATGTGCAGATATGTTTACCTATCCTCAACAATTTCACCAGGTCTGTGATACTTCAGGGAATATGTAAAGCAGTAAAGAGCTCTCTGCAGGAAGAAAGGAGACGGAGAAAGGGCAAATTCTGACCCCCTCAGGACTGCATCTCTCCAACGTAGCACTTGCTGGACTGAGGATAAAGCTGTTAGGTGTTTAACATATATGGCACCTTGGTATTAGTGTATTCTCTTTCCCAAGCCAACAAAGTAGAACTGTGATCATTCCTTTGGCAAAAGGCATGGGCAAGCTGGTTACCAAGTTCCTGTACTTGCCTAAGTGTGGGGAACTCCTGTGAATTCAGGGAAAGGGTCAGGGACAACATAACAGGGTGAGGCTTACAGTGCAATCAATCCCCAAGTACTCGTGGGCTTAGTTGCTTCAGGCCTGTCTGACTCTTTGCAACCCCATAGACTGTAGCCCACCAGGCTCCTCTGTCTGTGGGATTCTCCAGGTGGGAATATTGGATTGGGTTGCCATATCCTCCTCCAGGGGATCTTCCCAACCCAGGGATCGAACCCACGTCTCATGACTCCTGCATTGGCAGGCAAGCTCTTTACCACCTGGAAAGCCCAAAGTGTTAGTTGCTCAGTGGTGCCCGACTCTTTTGACCCTATGGACTGCAGCCTGCCAGGCTTCTCTGTCCATTATATTCTCCAAGTAAAGAACGAGTGGGTTGCCGTGCCCTACTCCAGGGGATTTTCCTGACCCAGGGCTTGCACCTGCATCTCCCACGTCTCCTGCGTTGCAAATGTATTCTTTACTGTCTGAGCCACCAGGGAAACCCTAGGCTGAAGGCAAAACAGAATACAGTACACCTAGTGGCAGTGGTGGGTGAGAAAAGTCAGTAGGTTATTTAAATAAAGCTAGGATTAAAGCCTTCACATGTCAAAAGTATCATTTTTCTGAGTTACTGGTAGATGATAGTTACAACGGACAGACCCAATACGCAACTGGGGGTAGCATTCATTTTTAGCTCTCTGCTTTCCACCCATTTTTGTTTCCAGATTTTTTAAAAAATTGTCAAGATTTAGGCAATAGATTTCCACAATGGGGTGGCCTCTATCCACTTGCATTAGTCTGCCAGTAATATTGACTGAGGGCCCAATTCTGTTTCCCAGAATTCCTTAATTGAACTAATTCCTCTACCAAGCATCAGTCAAGTGATAAGACAAAGAGAGAGGATTCTAATAATGACCATAAGGCAATAAAGGATCCTAATGAGCCATTTAAATTGTCAAGTAAAGATTAAATTAAATGATGTTTGCTATGGTTTTCATAGTTAGTCTATTTGGTCCCTTTCCAATTCTTTGATAAAACAATCAGTGGTTCTGGCATAGTGTCTCCAAATGACTCTCAGTTAACCAGAGGCTTTGATTAACCAGAGTGACTCATGTTGCTTCCAGTACTAAAGTACAGTCATTAGGAACTTGAAAACATATTAGCCAGGCTTAAATCACTACATAGGTAACTTACCAACAAATACTTGAGTTGAGTGCATGCAGTGTGTGGACAAGTATAGCCAGAAACTAAAAAGAGAGGTAGTGGCCAAACTTGGGGGGATATAGGAAATCTGCCTGAGGGTGGAAATGGAAGTATTCAAGGAATTGGGCAGTGCAACTTGGCCCTTTGTGAACTCCGGAGGAGCATTTCTCTCATCTCATAAGGGAAAGGGCATATGCTCGTTCTGTAATTTTCCACAAGACCAGAGATCAGAGAAACGGCAGCAGAACACACACAGCCTTTAGGGGTAGAACTTGGCACTGTCTTCCCATGGAGATAAGGAAAGATATCTTGAGCCTTCTCAGGTCTTCCTATCCTTCAAGTACGAAGGAGGGGGAGAGGGAGAGCAGGAACAGTGTGCAGAACCTTGGTAGAGAAGCAACATCCTGGGTAAGGCAGACTGTAACATAGGGTCCTGACTGCAACAAGAGCTATCCTCCCTTAGTGGCAAGTCAGGAGTCTAAGCCAGGATTTCTTTTTTTTTTTTTTTAATTTTAATGATTTTTTTTTTTAATTGCTTATTTACTGTTGGCTGTGCTGAGTCTTCATTGCATGCAGGCTTTTCTCTTGTTGAGGAGCCTGGGCCCTAGGGTACAGTCTCAGTAGCTGTGGTGCACGGGCTTAGTTGTTCTGCGGCATGTGGGATCTTTCAGGACCAGGGATAGAACCCATGTCTCCTGCATTTGCAGGCAATTTCTTTACTACTGAGCCCCAGGGATGCCCTAAGCCAGGATTTATTAACTTCACACACTCTTGACATATTGGGCTCAGTATTTCTTTGCTGTGGGGGGCCGTATTGTACACTGGAGGATGTTGAGCAGCGTCTTCAACCTTGATCTCCTGGATTTCAGTGACAATCAAAACAACTCCAGACTGCCAAATATCCCCTGAGAGGCAAACCACGCCCCTAGTTGAGAGTCACTGTATCATTTTGAGGGGTACCTCATTGTGCTGGAGGGCATTGTCAGTCTCACGGGGTGGCTGAGTTCCAGCTATTACTCTATTAGAGGATAAGGCCAGAGTTCCTTATATGTTTTTGATAGTTTGTGACCAGTGTTATTGGGACTCAAATTCAATTTTTACTAAGTAAACTGATGGGGCATGGAGGAAATGCCTCCTATTTGTTGAAAAATATGACATTTCCTCCAAGTCTTCTCTTTATAAAAATAAAAATACTGTACTGCCTTTAAAGAAAGATAACATTTTACTCTGAATTCAGAGTAACCTTTGCCAACCTTGCCAACCTCTTCTCTAAACAGCAGCACATTTCTACTTTTACTTGGTACAGATTATGAATTTCCAAGGTTGCCTGTGCCCACATAACAGAATAAAGCAAAAAGCTTACCTGAAATCAGGTTACAATCTTAAACTTTTTCGTATGTAACCTCCCTAATTCTAGCAGGGGCTCAGGGGCCCAGCTTCCAAGTAAAGAGACAAATCACCAGGATTTTTCAAATGGCATAATATATGATTAGGTTGGTAAATTATATTGCCTTGGAAACAATTTCTAAAACTTCCATGTGAATTGCAGGCGTAAGGTAGCAGTTCATAGTTGTATTACTATATTTCATGGGTCAAATGCTTCTAAAATTGGTTATGACTTTATCAACCCTCTGACAGTACTTTTCCCTTAGGTTTTGGGAAAGTATTATTTTATCATTTGAAGGTCTGAATAATTTTTCCTCTGTCATTAGCTCTATTGGGTTACTGAGGAAAAATGGGAAGGGTGGGTTCAGAGTTCAGGAGCATAACCCTTGCCTGAGGCTATGTGAGTTAGTAAAACTCCTTATGTCTGTGGCACTTTGAGTAATTTTTCCTTTTATGTAACTACACAATTTACCCATGAAGACAGTGTGGGTGGGGAGGAAAGGTTGATATCTGTCCACAGCAGAAATAATTTTTCTGCACAGTTCAATGCCTTAGAGAAATACTGTTTTTTAGATTAAGTAAGATTTTCCACTGGCATTTGTCATCGAGAAAAGGAAAAGAGGCTAATTTTTAAAATATTCTTGGCCTTAGGAGCAGAGGCGGATATATGCTCTTTTTTTATTTTTTAAAGTTAGAGCTTTAATTGTATGATTATTTGGCATGAAAGACAGCAAGATTGTTTTTCTTATTATAAAGCCATCCCAGAGCATAGATGATAAACAGCAGGAAAATAAACTGAAGAAGAGAAAACCAAGGGGAATTGAGATTGTTCAGCTCATAGAAAAGCTGGCTAAGAGGTGATTTAGTAATTATCTTCTAGGATCTGAAGGGCAGTCATTAGGACCAGATGCTTTCCATCTGCAGTGAGGGTGGAGCCAAAGGAAATGACACTATAGCATGAGAAAGAATTTACTGGCAGTGAAGGCTGTCAAACAGAATACATTACTGTGGAGGTCATGAAATTACCTCTGGGCTCTTTTACATTTTGGTTTCAAGCAGCATAGTTCTCCCTTGTCTGAGATGATTGAGGTAAGGTTTTACTTGAAGATCAGGGGGATGGACAAAATGATATTTCAAGATTTTTATTAAGTTCTAGGATTCTATGAAGTCTGTATCTTTTTTTTTTTGCACCATGTCCCCTAAGCTGCTGGTTTTGCAATGTGCTTTTGCATTGTATTTTCTCTTTATGAAGTTGCAATTTCTCAGTTATTCCCAGTTATAAGAGTTTATTATGAAACTTTTATACTCTTGGATTTTTGAAAACTATGACTTTGCATCACTGCTCTTCCTCTCTTTTTTAAATTTCTTTTATAGTTTTGCTAATTCTCCTACTTGTTAGTTGTGTGTTCACTGTCTTTTTTTTTCTCTTGTGCTGTTTTTTATTTTTAAGTGGAGGATAATTGCTTTACAATATTGTGTTGGTTTCTGCCATACATCAACATGAATCAGCCATAGGTATACATATGCCCCCTCCCTCTTAAACCTCCCTCTCATCTCCCACCCCATCCCACCCCTTCACAGCACTATTTACAATAGCTAGGACATGGCAGTAACCTAGAGGTCCATCGACAGATGAATGGATAAAGAAATCGTGGTACATATATAATGGAATATGACTCAGCCGTCAAAAGGAACACGTTTGAGTCGGTTCTAATGAAGTGGATGAACTAGAGCCTACTATACAGACTGAATTAAGTCAGAAAGAGAAAAATGAATATCGTGTATTATTGCATATGTATGGAATCTAGAAAGATGGTACTGATGAACCTATCTGTAGGGCAGCAACAGAGATGCAGACATAGAGATCAGACTTGTGTGTTCACTTTCTTGAGAAGAGCTCTGAAAAGCATGTGCTGGCTTTGCATATCATTTAACACATTGAGTGAGGTCAGATTAATAACTAATTATTGTTTTTATAATTTCAGTATATGATGCAATATGAAAGAATGTAATCTCATACAATAATAATCAGGGTCATACACTATCTTTTCACTTGGCCTTCAATGAGTATATGTCTTTGGAGCCATGTTTGCTGTTTCCACTTCAAAAAAAAAAATTATTTAGTTCAATCATTCTCAGATGGGATAAGAAGCTAGAGTTAGAGAAACTGTCAATCCACTTAATAGTCAACTTTAGATAAAAATTTTTATTTGCTTGCCTGAATCTTTCTTTGTACTAGGTTGTGTTGAGGAAATGTAGGTACATGGTTTTGCAATCTTAGTGAAAAGATCTCAAAATCCAATAGATTGCAATGAGAATCTTTCAAATATCAATGCTTCCTCACTGCCCATCGTAATATATGTCTTAATGCATCAACTTGCTACTCAAAGTCCTCCTCAATCTTGACATGGGTCCTCTCTTTTACCTATTTACATCTTACCATGCTTATCCTAAAGTCTACTATTTTCTTACATGCTTTCTACCATGTAAAAACTACCAGCCTCTCCATCTATATATTAATAGTTCTCCTTTTCCTCATCTTTCTCCCATTATCATCATTGTTATCATAGGTACTATTTGTTGATTGTTAACCATGTTTAAGACGCTGTGTTAAAGCTTCAAATTTATCATCCTGCTTAGTATTTACAAAAACACTACAAGGTAGATATATGTTTAGAGCTCATTTCTAAAAGTGCCTCTTCTAGGAGAAGGCAATGGCACCCCACTCCAGTACTCTTGCTTGGAAAATTTCATGGATGGAGGAGCCTGGTAGGCTGCAGTCCATGAGGTCGCTAAGAGTCAGACACGACTGAGCAACTTCACTTTCACTTTTCACTTTTCACTTTCATGCATTGGAGAAGGAAATGGTGACCCACTCCGGTGTTCTTGCCTGGAGAATCCCAGGGACGGAGGAGCCTGGTAGGAGGCCGTCTATGGGGTCTCACAGAGTTGGACATGACTGAAGTGCCTTAGCAGCAGCAGCAGCAGCAGGAGACCTCCTTTAATGAATTGAACCATAATAATGCCAGTGTCTCTGAATTTATACCAATTATCTTTACCATTTATTAAGGAACTAAACCTTATTTAACAGTTTCACATGTAAATATTGTTGATGTTCAGTTGCTAAGTCGTGTCTTTTTCCAACCCCATGAACTGCAGCACACCAAGCTTCCCAACTTCATTATCTCACGGAATTTGCTCAAATCCATGATCACTGAGTCAGTGATGCTATTCAACCATCTCATTATTTGCCACCCTCTTCTCCCATCTTCAATCTTTCCCAGCATCAGGGTCTTTTCCAGTGAGTTGGCTCTTTGCATCAGGTGGTCAAAGTATTGGAATTTCAGCCACAGCATCAGTCCTTCCAATGAATTCAGGGTTGAATTACTTTAGGATTGATCAATTTGATCTCCTTGCAGTCCAAGGGACATTCAATAGTTTTCTCCAGTACCACAACTCAAAAGCATCAATTCATCAGCACTCAGCCTTCTTTATGGGCCAACTCTCGTATCCGTACATGACTAATGGAAAAAATTATTTCTTAATAAAACTGTAAGCTCACTGAAGGGGAAAAACTGATTTATACAATTTTATGCCATTATAGTGTAAAATACATGGTAGGCCCACAATAAATACAGTACTCTAAGAAAGGAAAGGAAAGGTGGGAGGAAGGAAGGAAGCAAAGGATAGGATGGTAAAGATTTAGTGAAGTTGTATCCTGTGGCACCAATTGTGGATTATCACTTCATTAACAAATATTTATTGGAAATGCAGTGTATACCCAATACTATGCTGTGATCTGGCTTCCCTGATAGCTCAGTTGGTAAAGAATCCACCTGCAATGCAGGAGACCCTGGTTTGATTCCTGGGTCAGGAAGATCTACTGGAGACAGGATAGGCTACCCACTCCAGTGTTCTTGGGCTTCCCTTGTAGCTCAGCTGGTAAAGAATCCACCTGCAATGCAGAAGACCTAGGTTCGATCCCTGGGTTGGGAAGATCTCCTGGAGAAGGGGAAGGCTACCCATTCCAGTATTCTGGCCTGGAGAATTCCATGGACTATACAGTCCATGGGGTCACAGAGAGTCGGACACTACTGAGTGACTTTCATTTTCACTTTCATGCTATGATCTATGATGAATAAAAGAGAAGGGGAAATTTTACCAATACTGACAATCTTGATGTGAAGACAACAATAAATGCACAGTTATAGAGGACAATATAATAAAGCTCAGTAAACAAAATAAGAGCCAAACCAACCAAAAGACTCAATACCAACATGGTGCTGAACTGAGTAGTACCATATAGTACTGAAATAGGGAAATAATACCTTTGGGTCCCAAGAAAAAAACGTCCTTTTGGATTTTAGTTTTCTTGAACAATTCGGATTTCCTCTTTTTGTCTTATGCTTGGAATTTAAAGAGTACATGAGAAGGTGAAAACAATAGAATAATAGAAATAATTTGTCATACTCAAAT
>SJYQ01004400.1:212-13881 GCA_006410935.1 Redunca redunca
GGTGGGAGGGGGGTTCAGGATGGGGAACTCATGTACATCCGTGGCTGATTCATGTCAATGTATGGCAAAACCAACACAGTATTGTAAAGCAAAATAAAGTAAAAATAAAAATTAAAAAAAAAAAAAGGAAAGGGAGGTGCAGTAGGACAGAGCAGCTCAAACACTGTGACTAACCTAGATCAAGGCCCACGATAAGAGGCAAGCAGGAGCTTGGCATACCACAGGCTCTGAAAACAATTCAGTGTGCAATATGTGTGGTAGCTATGGAGAGACATTCATGCATCCCTGGTTCCAGGGAAGAGGTCCTCTCAGTAGAACTTGTATTTCCCCAGTATAAATAAATAAAATGGCCTTCTCATGGGACTTCAGTAAGTTTGGTCAGGATAAGCCAAGCCTGTTCACTGGCAATAAATAAATTCTTTTCTCTGCAAAGCTGAGGATGAGATCCAGAGCTGTCAGGACCTTACAGGGATGACTGCCTGTGAGACCCTGCATGATGGGTAGTCTGCAGTCAGGACAAGACCCCGGAACTCAAGAGGCCTGTGTCCTCTGATTGGCGATTTGCTATGTTTCATGTCTGGGACCCTGGCTCCCTTCCTGTTAATACTTTTGCTCTTCCCCTGCTTGGAAGGCAGGGGCAATGTCTAATTCTGCTGAGATTTCCCATTTTTATTGAATACACAGTCTTGCACATTCTACCCTCAGGGGTGAATTGAATTAAATAGACAATGTGGAGACAGAACAGTCCTGAAAAAAGGACGACTGCCCTAATCACCTGTCTGTGTTGTTTCTAACCTCTTCTTCTTATGTCTTGTCTTGCTTTACCCGGAAGGTTCTATGCCTCCTACCAAACTCTCTCTTCCCTTCTATGCCAGTCATGGGAAGCCCTGGACCTGTATTTAGTAATAATCTAAGGTTCTTTTTTCTTTTGTTCAGAGAATTTTGTTCAGAGGATTGACCATGGATTGGGTTGGGTGTTAAGTTCTGGGGATGTCATGAATAAAAAATAAGCATACTCTTTGCCCCCAGAAAGTTACAATTTAGTAGGAAAGTCAGATATTACCTTTAAATGCACAAATAATTATGTAACTCAAGTTGCAATGTAGGCTGTACATCAATTGTAGGAAAAGCAAAATGTCACAACACAAGTAGCTTACATTTGGGGGAAGTCTAGGCAACATTTGAATTGAAATTAACACATAAAGGCAAGTAAACATGCGAAGAATAGGGAAGAGCCATTTAGATCAAGATGAGCAATTGCAAAAGGATCAGAGGCAGAATAAAGCTGAGTTTGGCAGAGAAAGAGAAAGAAGGCCTGGGTAAAGTGGAATGAATTTGGGAACAGAGGCCTGGCTAGGTTAGGCCTTCTAGACTAGGTCAAAGATTCTGAATTTTATCCTTAATTCAGTGGGAAGCACTGGAAGAGTTTTAAGCAAGGAATGACATAATCTGACTTACATTTTTGAGATTATTCTAGCCACTGTGTGGAGAAAGAATTTGGCAGATACCAAAAAGAAAGATACTGCAACAGTCTACATGAGAAACAACAGTGGTTTGCACCTGGGAGCCAGAGATGGAGAAAAGAAGAGAATGAGAGAGATTTTTGAATGATGTAGAAATGGCAAGATTAATGATAGCTTCTTGGACTGCAAGGAGATCCAACCAGTCCATTCTGAAGGAGATCAATCCTGGGATTTCTTTGGAAGGAATGATGCTGAAGCTGAAACTCCAGTACTTTGGCCACCTCATGCGAAGAGTTGATTCATTGGAAAAGACTCTGATGCTGGGAGGGATTGGGGGCAGGAGGAAAAGGGGACGACCCAGAATGAGATGGCAGGATGAGATGGACACGATGGACGTGAGTTTGAGTGAACTCCGGGAGATGGTGATGGACAGGGAGGCCTGGCGTGCTGCGATTCATGGGGTCGCAAAGAGTCGGACACGACTGAGCGACTGAACTGAACTGAACTGAACTAGACTGGGGGAGGAAGGCCAGGAAATGGCAAAAATGGCTTCCAGGAACTTCCCTGGTGGTCCAGTGGTTAAGACTACGTCTTCCAGTGCAGGGGTGCAGGTTCAGTCCCTGATTGGGGAACTAAGAGCCCACATGCTGTGCGGTGTGTCTAATACACACACACACACACACACACACATATACATATAAAATTAAATGAACTGATAAAAAATGGCTTCCAAATCTCTGGTTTGAATCAAACAAATTTCCTTTACTGGCCTTGCTAAGTTTTATTTGGTTCTTGCAGTAACTTTGGGAAAAAGGTAGCCAGGGGAGCTTTGAGAAGAAAATAAAAAATGAGAGATTAAGTGATTCATCTTGAGTCTCATGGCTGATGGGGAAGCCAGGACTAGCTACCCCCTCTCTAGACCCAGGGACCAGGCATCTCCCGCTGACCTCCATGGAAAAACGCCCATGTCCTGTAAACAGGACTGTCCCCATCACAGGACCAAAGTGGCAGGCCCCACTGTTTTGGGGCTAGTGGCTTCTCTGGCCCTTTCGTCTGCAGCTTCATCCACCTCCATCCTGTCTCTTCCCTCCTGCCTGAGCTCACTCTTACTTAATGACTCTCATCTCCCAGAAAGTTCCTCCCTGAATCCACAATGGACGACATTACGAACTCCTCATGTCTGGTGATAACTTTTTATGAGGTTTTTATTCTTTTACAATATATTAAAGCCATATTTTTGCCAGGTTTTTACTTCAGTTTATTTCTTGTCCTTGAATCATTCCTCTCCTCCCCCCGCCAACCCTGCCCCCTTAGGTTCCTTCCCCCACTCCCTTACCTGAGCAGGCCCTGCACAGGAGATGTTTAATTCTCCTTTAATCCCAATTCCCTGAGGTACATGAAAGCAGCTTNCTCCCTTACCTGAGCAGGCCCTGCACAGGAGATGTTTAATTCTCCTTTAATCCCAATTCCCTGAGGTACATGAAAGCAGCTTTACGAGCCCATAAATCCAAGAAGATAAAGTGCATTTTTATTAGTTGTGTTGGCATCAAAGGGAAAAAAAAATGGAATCTAATGTGAAATAGTCAATAATGAATTTGCTTAATAGCCCTCCTCATCACCTCCACAGGGCTCGCTGAAGGCAGTGGTCTCCTGGGGAGGGTGTGAACCTGGCAGCCTCTCTCTGGGCACCAGGCGAGGGGTACCACCCTGCCTGGTTGTATTTTTATTTTTATTTCCTCCAGTAGGAAGATATTTCTTCCAAATGGAGCCAGGAGGCTTGCAGCAAGGGGTGAAGAAGGGAGAGGTTAGAGCAGCAGGCATGAGGGGGAGGCACGGGTTGGCTAAGGGCTTGAGCCCCCACTGCCCGGGGGGCTGCCAGGGGTCCTGTCCACCCTGCACTCGGCCCAAGTGGATGTTATGATCACTGAGAGCTGCTTTAGTGACAGAAGGCTGGAGGGTGGAGTCAGGGATGGATTGATGTCACTAACAGAGAAGGTGGACTACCTGGGAAGGGGTCAGCTCCAGGTTGCCAGGACCCCTGGGAATCCAAGGAATGAGTGTGTGTGTGTGTGTTTTTAAAATGAACCTGGAGCTCCAGCCAAGCACCAAGTGAAAGGAAAGGAGCGGCCCTCATGACACCGTGCTGACCTCCAGGTCAGAGCTTGTTCTGTGAAGTTCAAGTTCAACTCAGATCCTGCAGGTAATTCACCTGCTTTGCTGGATCGGATGTCTCTCTGGTACCCACTCTGTTTTTGCATCTCATCCTGTCTCTGTGGCTACAGGTCCAGACTTTGCAATCTCTCTCTGATTTCTCCCTATCCCTCCTCCTTCTCTTCTCCTCCACTTCTTTCTCCCCCTTTCTCTCCCCACTTCCCTCTTCCTTCCTTGCAACTCCTCAGTTGGCTTAGAGAAAGCCCTTGCCCCTAGGCTATTATCCACAGCAGCATCCTTGATCCTAACATCTACTGTTTGGCAGGCGTTCAAGAGAATTTCTGGAGGATACTGAAGCTCCTGGTGATCTTTGACCATAGTTTTAGGACCTCTGGGGGTTGAAAGAAGAGCTTTTTTCTCTGTTTCTTTCGTAAAAATTGGGAAAGGGGCGTTTGGGGTGAGGGGGGGGTTTGGTTTCTGTCACACGGCCACTAGATGGCAGTAGTCAAACATGTAAAAAAGTAAGCACCCGGAACTCCATCTCTCCCAGCGTTTCTTCCTGTGGTGGGAAGGGTTGAGGGTAGGGTGTGGAGAGAAGGCACAGGGAACCAACACAGAGGTACTACCTGAGGCAGGCATCAGCCTTGGAAACGGAGTGAGTCCGCAGCAGCTTTATGGTAGTGTAAGAGGACGGGGCTGCCTGCCTGTGGAGGGCAGTCAGCCCCATCCGGGACTTGCAATCCTGCTCAGCGGGGAAACGCAGAACCAAGGTTTCAAACTCCTCTGTCCAGGTCCTTGCCAGGTGAGGTGGGAATCACCACACCTGGATACTGCTGGATTCAGGCATGACCTTGCTTGGCCTTACGAGGGGACAACAAATGGTGTCCTATTTCTCAATATGGCTCAAAGGATGGGCTGTGGCTTCATCTCATTTCAAGGGTGCCCCGCAGTCACAGTGAGGAGACTAGCAGAAGGTTGTGGCTTGAACTCCCTATTGTGAGAGCTGCCCATCTGCTCGGAGGAGCCCGGAGCCTGGCCCAGCCTGTCAGTCAATTCGTTGACAAATATAACCAGGGGATAATGGTAGGTGTTTAATAAATATTTGTTGGGTAGTCTCTGCCCTTCAGGACCTTATAATTGAGAGGGAGAGAGAGAGAGACAGTATGAAGCAATTAGAGAATAATGAAGTGCGGGACTGTGACTTATTCTCAGTGAACTGAACTCAGAACAGAGGGAGCACATGTAGGGCTAGTGAAATCTGAGCCAGGTCCTGAAGGGTTTAGATGAGAAGAAGTTACAGCGTGACTAGAGAAGACAGGAAGGGCCATGGCATCATTAGGGCGTCCTACCTGCAGGAATGAGGGTTTATGCTACACTTAGGGGTTTCCCTGGAGGCTCAGGCAGTGAAGAATCCACCTGCAATTCAAGAGACCTGGGTTCAATCCCTAGGTTGGGAAGATCCCCTGGAGAAGGGAACGGCAACCCACCTGAGTATTCTTGCCGGGAGAATTCCAAGGACAGAGGAGCCTAGCAGGCTACAGTCCAGGGGGTCATAAAGAATCGGACATGACTGAACAACTGAGGACACAGCTTAGCAAGATTAGGTGGACTCATGTTGATGGTGAGTACTTGAAAGTCAGACCAAGGGGTTTTGTTCTTGAAACCAAAGCCGTAGGGAGCTACTGCAAGTTCTTGAGCAGTAAAGTAACCTGCTGGAAGTGTTGGCTGAGAGAACCATCAACTATGGCTCATGACTGGGAGGTCATTGAGTCCAAGGACGCTGGGTCTTCCTTTTCCAGTGCAATGCTTGGCCTTGGTCAGCGTTCAGCAAATGTTGAATTGAACAGACATGCAGCTGGAGCCTCAAGGACACTGAGGCCAGTGACAGACTCCCTGGGGGGAGGTCAATTCACTGGTGAGCAAGTAAGTGAAGCAGAGTGGAGGCTGCCGGCGGCTTGGCTGAGTGCCGCCCACACCCAGCACCAGTTTTCTGAGGGCTGCTTTGTTCACGGGCTCAGCAGAGCATGTGAGATGTGATCACAAGCTTGAAATAACACAGACAGTCTCTGCTCTCTGCCACTTCCTATTTTGCTGATCCACTTATTTGACAATGCCCTAGTAACACCTACACCTTCCTTCTCTTCCTACTCAACCCACTTGTGGGAATTTCTGCAGCCTGAAGGATGTCAGTGCAGGAAGTGCTCTGCCAGCGTCCCCTTCTCTGGACCTGGGTGTCCTCCAGGGACAGAGGGAGCACTCAGAGGCGGGCTTATCCAAACATCGATGGAGGCAAGGTGTCAGTGCTTTTTGGCTTTCTGCCTCAGTCAGGAGCAGAGCTGACTGAACATGCACTGTGTTGTTTTTTTTTCCCCCAGGTGTTTTCACCTTCATGTTCATTTTTAATTTCCACTCTGAGGTTGGAAGAAATGAAAAATGAATGGGCTTCCCTGGGAGCTCAGATGGTAAAGAATCTGCCAGCAATGCAGGAGACCCAGGTTCAAACCCTCAGTCAGGAAGATCCCCTGGAGAGGGGAATGGCAACCCACTGCAGTATTCTTGCCTAGATAAGTCTATGGACAGAGGAGCCTAGTGAGTTACAGTCCATGGGGTTGCAAAGAGTCAGAGATGATTGAGCGACTGAAAGACACACACACACACACACACACACACACTCAGGCTAAGGTTGGTATGATTTCGTTCATTTGTAATTGAACAAACTGAGGAGTGGTGATGGTAGGTGATTTACAATAGATGGCATCCTAAGCTGGGGAACCTGGGGGTGAACCCCTGCTCTTGTTATGTCAGACCCTGTGTCAGTCCCAGGAGACCCTGATTCCTGGGCCCAGGCTATGTGGATGGGGGGTGCAGGGCGGGTCTGAGCCTACGCAGCATCACTCAAATGTGGAGGTGACAAGGCAAGGTGGGACTAGGGAAAGTATTCCCGGAGTATCAGGACAGCAAAATCCAGATGTCATGACAGGGCTCCCAGCTTCCTCAACACTAAGGCTAAGCCCAGGAGAAGACCCACCTTGGCTGTGGTTGGTAGTCAGGATAGTGGAGAGATGAGATCCAACGTCAAGAGAGAGTCAGGGGTCAGGACCACTTAAGTATCTGACAATAGAGATCAGTTGTCAGTCAACAAATATTTCTTGAATGCCTGCTTTCAGATGAGGCAGAAGGCATGATTCCTGACCCAGTAGGGAGAGAGATCAGGAAACCAGCAGTTACACAGTGGGGCTTGTGATGCTGGTGGGGGAGTCTGTTGAATAGAGAGAAGGCTGGGAAGAGGCAGGGGCACTCAGGCGTGCAGCCAGCTCTAGGATAAGACACAAGTGTGTGACTGTTAGAGAAATGCAAATCAAAACCACAATGAGGTTTTACCTCGCCCCAGCCAGAATGGCCATCATCAAAACATCTACAAACAATAAATGCTGGAGAGGGTGTGGAGAAAAGGGAATTCTCTCGCTGTGTTGATGGGAACGTAAAGGGATACAGCTGCTATGGAGAACAGTATGAAACTTCCTTGAAAAACCCAAAATAAAGCTACCATATGACCCAGCAATCCCACTACTGGGCATATACCCTGAGAAAACCAAAATTCCAAAAGACACATGTATCGTAATATTCAAGGTTTCCCTGGCAGCTCGGATGGTAAAGAATCTGCCTGCAATTTGGGACACCTAGGTTCAATCCCTGGGTCAGAAAGATCCCCTGGAGATGGGAATGGCACCCACTCCAGTATTCTTGCCTGAAGAATTCCAGGGACAGAAGAGCATGGCAGGCTAGAGCCCGTGGGGTTACAAAGAGTCAGGCATGACTGTGTGACTAACACTTTCACATACTTCCTTTCTCACCCCAGTGTTTATTGCAGCACTATTTACAATAGCCAGGACATGGAGGCAATGCAAATGCAGCGCATTAACAGATGAATGGATAAGGAGGATGTAGTACACATACACAATGGAATATAACTCAGCCATAAAAAGGAATGAATGTGAGTTATTTGTAGCGATGTGGATACACCTAGAGTCTGTCATACACATTTCATTCACAGAGTGAAATAAGTCAGAAAGAGAAAAATAGATATTGTATATTAATGCATATATATGGAATCCAGAAAAATGGTACTGATGAACCTATTTGCCTGGCAGGAACAGAGGTGCAGATGGACAGAATGGACTTGTGAACATAGTGGGAGAAGGAGAGGGTGGGACAAACTGAAAGAGTAGTATCAATGTATATACACTACCATGTGTAAAATAGATAGCAGGTGGCAAGCTGCTGTAGCACAGGGAGGGTACCTCAGTTCTCTGTGATGACCTGGAGGGGTGGAATGGGGGGGACGGATGTGGGAGCAAGGCTCAAGAGGAAGGGAGTATATGTGTGCATATAGCTGATTCACATTTTTGTACAGCAGAAACTAACACAGTATTGCAAAGCAATGATAAAATTGCTTTATAATTGATAAAAAATGAATAAAACAAAAAAGAAACAAGTGTGTGAGAGCAGCTCACAGGCCCAGCTTCTGCTTTCATCCCAGCAGCCAGTTCCTGGATCTCTCCAGGTGACTGGCTTCCTGCACACAGCACTTGGGACACTTAACAGATCAAGGCTTCAGCCTGTGCACCAGATTAATCTTACCTGGTGAGGGGGTGCAGAGCATTCTGTAACATGACATGAACTTGATTCAGATTCAAAGCCAACTAGCATTGATTGAGAACTTACTATATTCCAGGCTTTGGGCCAGATCATTTTGTCTACATTATCACATAATCTTTATGACAACCTGGTGTGAGGTATTATCTCAGTTTTTGAGTTGGGAGGTCCTGGAGTGTTGCTTAAGTTTCCATGATGAATTAATAAAGGTGGCAGCTTCTTTCCTCCGTTTTAGCTATTTCTGAGGTCTTTCCATTCTAATATTCTCTTACTTGGGACTCTTGGGAGAAACTCAGGAATTGATTACAGTTGAGAGTAAGGTGTTAGATGTTTCCAATAGGACGACGGCCTTTTTGCTAGTAGTTACAGTCTCTCCTCTCAGGCACTCTTTCATGTGGATAACAGATAGCTACTGTTTCCTCCTTCTTATCCTCCTCTCCTCCCTCTGCTCTCCTCCTCCCTCCCCACCCCCTCACCCTCCTCCTCCTCTTTCTTTTTTTTCATAGTCCAGAAAGTAAAAGTCAAGGAAAACAGAACACTCGGAACAGCGGAGAACTTGTATAATGAACGCCACTGTAGAGAGGAGCAGGAGAGAAAGGTGAGGAGAGCTAAGGAGAAGATACTCAGATCCAGATCCAGAGCTTCTGGATCTTTTCTCAGCCTGCTTCTTGTAGACTGGTGGACAGGGCTCGAGACAGTCGCATGACTTGCTTCATGTGACTGCCAGGAGCTGCTCACTGGTCAGATTTCCTCTTCCCTTTGAGTCAACAGTGAGACTGCATTTTCTAGCCAATCTGAAGTTAAGATGATCCAGAGATTGAGTGTTGCCTGATGGGATGTAGATGGAAGTGATGCGTGCAACTTCCGGGCCTGGCTGGTAAGACCCTCTCACTCAGGACCTTCAGTGCTCCTTCCTCTCCCACAGCAACCCTGGAAGCCACTCACTGCAGACAGAGGGGCCAGGGATGGAAGGAGCTTGGTCTTCCCCTTCATCACCACTGTGAGAGGTCAGCTTTCATTATGTGAAGCCACTGGGATGTGAGGGTCTCTCTGTGCCACCAGCTAGCCTCACATTGGCTAATATACTGTTTCCTCATATGGAAAAACAGGCTGGAGGCCAGAATGATTTCTGAGGTCCTTCAGAATTTCACAGCTTTTGGTTCAATGGTTCCATGAAAGGAGAGAGCAAATTCCAGCAGCAGAGCATTTAGCATGATTCATAGTACCTTGTGATTTTCTCTATAGCCAGTCGTGGGGAGCTCATCGGAGACCAGTGGTAAACAGCTTTTCTTTCTTGGTTCCAAATAACCTGGGGAAGGACTGTTTTCTCCTCTCTGTGAATTGTGTATGATAACAACGGCTTCTTTTTATATTCCAGAATAGTGCTGAAGATGACCTAAATAATGGTTTGTAAAGATCACTTTTGTACATGCTAAATGTCATACAAGGGATTATTATTGATTATAGATCAAGTTGTATTGGGAATGAAGAAGTCAGCAAAAGATTCAGGAACTCATGAGCAATTACTTCAAGTATGACATTTATTTTCAGTGACCCAGCCAAGGTGCACAGTATTAGCCCAAATGGTGATATAATCCTTTTCGTGTAAATCCAATAGGTTAAGATTGAGGCTTCTGTACATAGACAATTATGAGAGAGATTATTTTCAGGTCAGGAATCTATCCAGCTTCCCTCATCTTAACTCGCTTAATACTGAGAGAAAGAAGGAGGAAACTTTCAGTTGAAGAGTTATCAATTAAAAATCAATTAAAATAATGTTAAGATAACACTAAGTTTGGGGGAGGGTGTGTCAGACTAAATAAAATCCAACTTAGATGTGATTTTTAAAAACGAGTACACAAAATGAAGTACAAATTCTTAAGATGGGTTTGCAAAGGCAGTCCTATCAATACAATTTTTGCACCTTCCGTGTGCTTGGAATAAAACAATGAACCAGAAATATGAATTCCCACTCTATGGAGAAAATAGCAACATACATTTAGAGAATTTTGATGTCAGGTAAAAATAGCCAACACCCAGTACATCCTGCCATGTTCTCTTTTACTGAGCATTTTACAGGTACTAATTCATTTAAGCCTTGTTAGAGATAAATGCTGTTACACTGATCTCCATTTTACAGGTTGGGAAAATTAATTCGGAGAGATTAATTGCCAAATCCAGGGAGCCTACTCTTAACTACTAATCTATAGTGTCCCTTATTAGTGCTAAGGGCTAGAAAGGACATAGATTAAGAAATAAAATACAATACAGAGGAAGTGTCTAATTAGATGGGGTGGTTAAAAAGAGAAGAGAGTTGAGCAAAACCTGAGTGAGGAAGCCAGTCTGAGGATATCAACAGAAATATGATGCTCCAGGCAGATAGAACAGCCAGTGCAAAGGCCCAGAGGTGAAGAAAAGTTAGTGGGTTTGAGGATTATCAAGAAGGCTGGTTTGACCTCAATGGATAAGCAAGAAAGAAAGTTGGAAACAAAAAGCAAAGCTGAAAAGATAGCTGGGGGCTGGTTAGATCTTCCAGGGCCTTGATATCCATGTCTGAGAATCATGGAAAGCCACTGTGGAGTTTTGAGCAAGTGTGGTTTTAGGGTCTAAAGTCCACACACAGAATAGAAAACAACAATGAATCATTCTGGCTGCTCAGTGTGCAGCAGCAGTGCAAGGTGACAGGAGTGCAACCAGCGTGGGGGAAAAAAGGAGTCTACTGCAATGGTCTAGGTGGGAGAATCTGGGATGGAAGTACACTGATAATCTGCTAATGTAAGTACTGAAGCATTCGAGAGCTGGTAATTGGTTACTGCAGCCTTACTCAGCAAATTCTGACTTTCCAAACAGGCTTTTGTCCCCTTCCTTTCATGAAAGCACTGGCTGTGGGCTGTGAGAGAGAGAGGAATAAAGATATCAAGTCTATTTTGGCCTGAGCAATCACGTGTGAGGTGGTTAAAGATGGCTGGAGGTAATTGTGAGTTTTGTTTTGGATATGTGTGTGGAGATGCTGAAAACTTAGCCTTTGTGAGATGGTGCCTAATTATCTCTCACAGACAGAGTTGGGTGAAATAGAATAGAGAAGCTTTACTAGGCAAAGGGGAACAGAGCAGACTCATGCCTCTAAAAACCGTGTGTACCAGGTCAGGAGGATTTGGTGAGGAGTTTTAGAGCAATGGTTCAAGGATGGGGTTGCTGATAAGGATCAAGGTGTGTACAGGGCAGGCCCTCTAGTCTAGTCTCAGGTAATCTCTTTTAATTATTTTATTTATTTATTTGGCTGTGCTAGGCTTTAGTTGCAGCATGCCAGGATATTTAGCTGCGGCATACCACCTCTCAGTTGCGGCATGTGGGATCTAGTTCTCTGACAAAGATCGAACCCGGGCCCCCTGCCCTGGGAGCGCAGCATCTTAGACACTGGCCACCAGGGCAGGCCCTCAGGTGGTCTCTTGATGAGCTTCTCTGGTTCCTTTAATCTGGCCTCAGGTGGCCTTCTCTGGATTAAAGAATGCTGACATCTCCCATTTGTTGGGGTTTTAGTTCTATAAACACCACAGAGATATTATGTATATCCCTTGAGGTAGAACCAGGACCCTGCCTGCATCCTCCCTTGTCTCTGCATTCCTTTCCTTTCCTAATTAACAATTGTTTGCATCCGCCCTTTGGAACTGTAGAAGGTCATGGAGGCTGGAATCTGTTCCCTGCAAACAAGAAATGGGGAACAGAAAGGCTTCCATAGCCAGGTGCCTCACAGGGTGCAGCTTGGTCACGCTGGGTAAGAAATTACAGTATTGCATCAGTTCAGTTCAGTCACTCAGTTGTGTCCGACTCTTTGCAACCCCGTGAATTGCAGCATGCTGGGCTTCCCTACCCATCACCAACTCCCGGAGTTCACTCAAACTAACGTCCATTGAGTTGGTGATGCTATCCAGCCATCTCATCCTCTGTCGTCCCCTTCTTCTCCTGCCCCCAATCCCTCCCAGCATCAAAGTCTTTTCCAGTGAGTCAACTCTTCGCATGAGGTGGCCAAAGTACTGGAGTTTCAGCTTTAGCATCATTCCTTCCAAAGAGCACCCAGGACTGATCTCCTTTAGAATGGACTGGTTGGATCTCCTTGCAGTCCAAGGGACTCGCAAGAGTCTTCTCCAACACCACAGTTCAAAAGCATCAATTCTTCAGTGCTCAGATCTCTTCTCAGTCTAACTCTCATATCCATACATGACCACTGGAAAAACCATAGCCTTGACTAGATGGACCTTTGTAGGTAATGTAATATTTCTGCTTTTCCATATGCTATCTAAGTTGGTCATAACTTTCCTTCCAAGGAGTAAGCGTCTTTTAATTTCATGGCTGCAATCATCATTTACAGTGATTTTGGAGCCCCCCAAAATAAAGTCTGACACTGTTTCCCCATCTATTTGCCATGAAGTGATGGGACCAGATATCATGATCTTCGTTTTCTGAATGTTGAGCTTTAAGCTAACTTTTTCACTCTCCTCTTTCACTTCCATCAAGAGGCTTTTTAGTTCCTCTTCACTTTCTGCCATAAGGGTGGTATCATCTGCATATCTGAGTTATTGATATTTCTCCCAGCAATCTTGATTCCAGCTTGTGCTTCTTCCAACCCAGTGTTTCTCATGATGTACTCTTCATAGAAGTTAAATAAGCAGGGTGACAGTATACAGCCTTGACGTACTGCTTTTCTTATTTGGAACCAGTCTGTTGTTCCATGTCCAGTTCTAACTGTTGTTTCCTGACCTGCATATAGGTTTCTGAAGAGGCAAGTCAGGTGGTCTGGTATTCCCATCTCTTTCAGAATTTTCCACAGTTTCTTGTGATCCACACAGTCAAAGGCTTTGGCATAATCAATAAAGCAGAGATAGATGTTTTTCTGGAACTCTCTTGCATTTTCCATGATCCAGCAGATGTTGGCAATTTGATCTCTGGTTCTTCTGCCTTTTCTAAAACCAGCTCGAACATCTGGAAGTTCATGGCTCATGTATTGCTGAAGCCTGTCTTGGAGAATTTTGAGCTTTAATTTACTAGCGTGTGAAGTGAAGTGAAGTCGCTCAGTCATGTCTGACTCTTTGCGACCCTATGGACTGTAGCCTCCCAGGCTTCTCCATCCATGGGATTTTCCAGGCAAGGGTACTGGAGTGGGTTGCCATTTCCTTTTCCTGACCCAGGAATGAAACTGGGGTCTCCTGCATTGCAGGCAGACACTTTACCCTCTGAGCCAACAGGGAGATGAGTGCAATTGTGCGGTAGTTTGAGCATTCTTTGGCACTGCCTTTCTTTGGGATTGGAAAGAAAATGGACCTTTTCCAGTCCTGTGGCCATTGCTGAGTTTTCCAAATTTGCTGGCATATTGAGTGCAGCACTTTCACAGCATCATCTTT
>SJYQ01004402.1:4493-25825 GCA_006410935.1 Redunca redunca
CTGGATAAACTGTTTTCTCATAGACTATTCAAATGTAGTCTTACTACAAAATAACAATGAAAATACATTTATTGAAAACAATACATTTGCAAATTCAATTCAAACCAATCCTTTTGAAATTTGACAGAAAATCTTATTACTTGTTTTAATATTGAGTCAATAAGAAAACTTGTATAACAGGGGGAAAAACAAAAACAAAAACAAAAACCTTCCTTTTGATCCCAGTCCAGCTCTATTGCTGTTGGCTCCTGAAGAACAGGAACTCTTGTTCCATCTGTTAGGTGAGTGTAATATCCTCAGTTCTGTCTCATCTCAACAAAAATTTGAAGCGACGGACATTAAAGCCCTTGACGCATCACAGCTCTTGGACAGACCTTGTTGTAGTTCTCAGGTCTCGAACAGATCGTGTTATAGCTCCTAGACAGGTCAGTGTTACAGCTCCGTGTTGCAGCTCAGTTTTATTTAGAAAATAGCAGGAAAATACATCCTCAAGACATAAGGGCATGCGGTCGCAAAGACACGAAGAGAAGAGAGAGAGAAAGAGAGATGTGCGCAAAGAGAGAGAGACCCCTGCCCCTTTGGCTCCTTTTTTTATGTGCTTTTTCCTCCCCCTGGGCCTGCCCTATGTAAATTGGGCTAGCCATGAGTGCTCTTTGTTTTACCTGAGGTCCTCACTTTCGTCCTCGGACCTTCCTTTGTTCTATTTTCTTGGGCTTTTCCCTTCCTTGTTTTTAGCCACTGCCATTCTGGACTCCTTTTTCCTATTCTAACTACCTAACACACCCATCCTAGTATGAACTCAAAGCCATCCTAGACCCTTCTCCCCAACCATATCACCAACATAAGCTGTTTCTTACCATTGGACCTGGTTTTGAGGCATAAAACAGATGCCTCCCCCACCCCCCGCCCCTGGTTAAAGCAATTGGAGA
The DNA here is from genome assembly GCA_006410935.1 of Redunca redunca. NCBI lineage: Eukaryota > Metazoa > Chordata > Mammalia > Artiodactyla > Bovidae > Redunca > Redunca redunca. The sequence continues at coordinate 5,423 of SJYQ01004402.1, forward strand.
CTCATTCTGTGTCAACAAAACTCCAAGAGGAAAAGAGAAGGACAATTAAGGGAGGAGGCTGGGCTCTGCCCAGACCACATGTTTCTTGTGCCCAAAATCAGGATACCTCCCTGACTGCACAGGTACACAGAAAGGCTCCTCATACCCCAAGGGGGAGCAGTGTCAAGGGATGCTCTACCCATGCACCTTTGCAGTAGAATCCATTTTGGCTAAAAGATGGCTGTGCACACATGGAAGGATTCTGAGCTATATCAAATATGGACTGTGAACCAGGCAAATCAGAATGACCAGCCAAAGGAAATTTGGAAGAAATATCCCATAAAAATGATTCAAATTATCATGAGAGCACAACTCAGTAACTCAGTGACTTTGCTTCTGAGTCTGCCTGTATGCCTGTACACGTACTGTAATCTTTTTCCTCTTAATGACTTGCTTTCACTACTTTCCATCTTTGTGGAAATTCTTTTCTTCAAAGCCTAAGGGCCAGGGCCCTTGTCACTGACCATGGGCTGGAGGCTAGGATCAGGTGCTTTTACTTTGCAACCCAGCCTTAAACTCTGCTTGGGAACCTAAGCCCCTCTCCAAGCCATTGCAAGTTGAGGTCACCTGAGATCAGTTTGATTTTGTTTTGTTTTCCATTATAGACTTATTTGATCTGAGGTGGTCATTATTCTTCTTTCAGCATCTGACCAGATCTACTGATGAACAGGTTAGCTTAGATTCAGATTATCCCAGTCCAGTCATAGAAGCATGAGCTTCCTTCATGCCCTCAGTTCCCATAGAATTTCTGTCTCACATATGTGTGTACACAGTGCTATAGTTAATATTAGGATTGACTCGTGCTTAGGGTTCCAGTGCCAAGGACAACTGAGGTAAGCTACCATTACCTCTAGCTACACACCATGTTCAAAGACAGATTAAATAAAATAAGGATGTGCTTAGTTGCTCAGTCATGTCTGACTCTTTGTGACCCCCATGGAATGTAGCCTGCCAGACTCCTCTGTCCATGGGATTCCCAAGGCAAGAACACTTGAGTGGGCTGTCATTCCCTTCTCCAGGGGATCTTTCCAACCCAGAGATTGAACCTGGGTCTCCAGCATTGCAGGAGATTGTTTACCAGCTGAGTCACCAGGGAAGCCCCCAAATAAGGACAGACTCTCAAATTTGCATAAATAAACATGTAGACATTCTCATTCATACACTAACATAAATCTCTTCTAGGAGAACAAAAGAGGGAGACTATATATATATATATATATATATATATATATGCCAAAAAATCAAGATAAGACTATGCAATTATCTGGGGGAGAAGGGGACATACTGGTGAGGAATTTTTTAAAATCTCTATGATATTGTGAAACTCTTTGGAGACATATTCTACATTGTTTCATATTGTTGTTCTTTACCTATCTGTCTTATCCCCAGAGTCTCAGATTCTGCAAGTGGAACTCAAGAGCCAGTTCTTGTCAGCAGCTTTAGGACACGAATCAAAAGGGAACTGAAACCTATTTAGTAAGAGTGGGCACAAGAAGAAATGTCTAAAGCACTATATCTGAAGGTTGACATCAAGACTCAGAACAAAGAAAAACTCAGAAGGCAAAATCATGCAAATTTTCGTGAGATACTGATGCACTAGGGAATAAAATTTTTAAAGAGTGTCACTGATATTCCCATGGGCAGGCAAGCATCTGTTACAGACACTGCTATAGTTCAGACATTTGTAGACTGCAGACTTTTAAATGTCATAGATGCTATATGTCTGACATCTTTCAAAGACAGCTCAAATGTCACCTCATTTGTGAAGGCTACTCTGACAGATCCCCATATCAGAATTTCCTTCTTTTTAGTGTTCCCAAAGCCACTAGAATGTCTCTTACTTTTCTTTTATGGCCAAATGTTTATTTTCTCCCTCCTCTAACAGAGCTTCTTGAAATTGGGGTCCATATCTTATTCATATTTTTATCTACCCTCCCTGTCTTGGAAGATTAGCATAGAAGAGGCAATTAATAGACACTTGTTAGACTGGCTTGAGGTCCCCATCATACACAAAAGTGTGGAAAGATTTAATTAGATTAGAATAGAAAGGACTACACATATGAAAGTAATTTAATATATGAAATTTCATTCATATGTCCTGGAAGGCTTGAGTTAGCAATAAGGAAAACAGGAGTCACCCAAACAGATACTGCTCAGTTTTGGACAATGAAGAAGTGCAAGAGAAATGAAGAAAGTTCAGTACTGTATCTTGGGAAAGAAGCCAATATGGGAACATAACCTTGAGACTCATACAGCAGAGAAAGTAATTTAACCTGTGGGAATAAATTAGATTGCCAAGGAAAAGATGAGTTGAAGATTAATGAGAAAACTTTAAAGACTTCCTATATTTACAGGGTAAGAAGAAAATTTCCCACATATGAAGCAAAGGAGAAACCTTAGAAGTAGGAAACAAAACGAAATAATGCCCAATATGAAAGCCTAGAAAAGGATTTAAGAAACTATGGGGGCAAACATGTCATAAAGCAAGGGTGCTCAGTTGTTCAGTCATGTCCATCTCTTTGCAGCCTCATAGACTGTAGACCTCTGAAAGGTTGTTGCTGAGCCATGAAAGACGCCAGGATCCTTAGCCTCCGGAGGAGAGGAATTCAATCCGGGACCAGTGACAAGGCTTTACCGCTCAGAACTTTTGTGTGATAAAGTTGTATTAATGCAATCTCAAAAATGATAGAATGATCTCTGTTCATGTCCAAGACAAATCAATCAATAGCATGGTAATCCAAGTCTATGTTTTGAACAGTAATGCTGAAGAAGCTGAAGTTGAACGGTTCTATGAAGACCTACAAGATGTTTTAGAACTAACACCCCCCAAAAATGTCCTTTTCATTATAGGGGACTGGAACATAAAAGTATGAAGTCAAAAATCACCTGGAGTAACACAAATTTGCCCTTGGAGTACAGAATGTAGAAGGGAATATAATCATAAAATTTTGCCAAAAGAACACACTGATCATAGTGCCTGGTCAAACAGCCTCTTCCAACAACAGAAGACTCTATACATGGATATCACCAGATGGTCAACACAGATATCAGATTGATTATATTATTTGCAGCCCAAAATGGAGAAGCACTATACGGTTAGCAAAAACAAGAACAGGAGCTGACTGTGGCTCAGATCATGAACTCCTTATTGCCAAATTCAGACTTAAATTGAAGAAAGTAGGGAACACCACTAGACCATTCAGGTATGACCAAAATCAAATCCTTTATAATTATACAGTGAAAGTGAGAAATAGATTTAAGGGACTAGATCTGATAGACAGAGTGTCTGATGAACAATGGACGGAAGTTCATGACATTGTACAGGAGACAGGGATCAAGACCATCCCCATGGAAAAGAAATGCAAAAAAGAAAAATGGCTGTCAGAGGAAGACTTACAAATAGCTGTAAAAAGAGAAGTGTAAAACAAAGGAGAAAAGAAAATATATACCCATTTGAATGAAGAGTTCCAAAGAAGAGCAAGGAGCGACAGGAAAGCCTTCCTCAGTGATCAGTGCAAAGAAATAGAGGAAAACAATAGAATGGGAAAGACTAGAGATATCTTCAAGAAAATTAGAGATACCAAAGGAACACTTCATGCAAAGATGGGCTCGATAAAGGACAGAAATGGTATGGACCTAACGGAAGCAGAAGATATGAAGAAGAGGTAGTAAAACTACACAGAAGAACTATACAAAAAAGATCTTCAGACCCAGATAATCACTGGTGTGATCACTCACTTAGAGCCAAACATCCTGGAAAGCCAAGTAAAGTGGGCCTTAGGAAGCATCACTATGAACAAAGCTAGTGGAGGTCATGGAATTCCAGCTGAGCTGTTTCAAATCCTGAAAGATGATGCTGTGGAAGTGCTGCACTCAATATGCCAGCAAATTTGGAAAATGCAGCAGTGGGCACAGGACTGGAAAAGGTCAGTTTTCATTCCAATCCCAAAGAAAGGCAATGCCCAAAATGTTCAAACTACTGCAAAATTGCACTCATCTCACATGTTAGTAAAGTAATGCTCAAAATTCTCCAAGACAGGCTTCAATAATATGTGAACCATGAACTTCCAGGTATTCAAACTGGTTTTAGAAAAGGGAGAATAACCAGAGACTAAATTGCCAACATCCACTGGATCATCAAAAAAGAAAAAGAGTTCCAGAAAAATATCTATTTCTTCTTTATTGACTATGCCAAAGCCTTTGACTGTGTGGATCACAACAAACTGTGGGAAATTTTGAAAGAGATGGGAATACCAGACCACCTTACCTACATCTAGAGAAATCTGTATGCAGGTTAGGAAGCAACAGTTAGAACGGGACATGGAACAACAGACTGGTTCCAAATAGGAAAAGGAGTACGTCAAGGCTGTATATTGTCACCCTGCTTATTTAACTTCTATGCAGAGTACCTCATAAGAAACACTGGGCTGGATGAAGCACAAGCTGGAATCAAGCTGGGAGAAATATAAATAACCTCAGATATGCAGATGACACCACCCTTATGCCGGAAAGCGAAGAAGAATTAAAAAGCCTCCTGATGAAAGTGAAAAAGGAGACTGAAGAAGACGGCTTAAACCAACATTCAGAAAACTAAGATCATGGCATCCGGTCCCATCACTTCATGGGAAAGAATGGCAGACTTTATGTTCAGTTCAGTTCAGTCACTCCGTCGTGTCTGACTCTTTGTGACCCCATGAGTTGCAGCATGCCAGTCCTTTCTGTCCATCACCAACTCCCAGAGTTCACTCAGACTCACATCCAATGAGTCAGTGATGCCATCCAGCCATCTCATCCTCGGTCGTCACCTTCTCCTCCTGTCTCCAATCCCTCCCTCTTTTCCAATGAGTCAACTCTTCACATGAGGTGGCCAAAGTACTGGAGTTTCAGCTTTAGCATCATTCCCTCCAAAGAAATCCCAAGGCTGATCTCCTTCAGAATGGACTGGTTGGGTCTCCTTGCAGTCCAAGGGACTCTCAAGAGTCTTCTCCAACACCACAGTTCAAAAGCATCATTTCTTTGGTGTTCAGCTTTCTTCATAGTCCAACTCTCACATCCATACATGACCACTGGAAAACCGTAGCCTTGACTAGACGGACCTTTGTTGGAAAAGTAATGTCTCTGCTTTTGTTCTTGGACCCCTAAATCACTGCAGATGGTGACTGCAGCCATGAAATTAAAAGATGCTTACTCCTTGAAAGAAAAATTATGACAAACTTAAGCAGCATATTAAAAACAGAGACATTACTTTGCCAATGGAGATCCAACTTGTCAAGGTTTTTCCAGTAGTCATGTATGCATGTGATATTTGGACTATAAAGAAAGCTGAGTGCTGAATAACTGATGTTTCTGAACTGTGGTGTTGGATAAGATTCTTGAGAGTCACTTGGACTGCAAAGATATCTAAGCAGTACATCCTAAAGGAAATCAGTCCTGAATATTCATTGGAAGGACTGATGCTGACGCTGAAACTCCAATACTTTGGCCACCAGATTTGAATAATTTGGAAAGACCCTGATGCTAGGAAAGATTGAAGGTGGGAGGAGAAGCAGACGGCAAAGGATGAGATGTTTGGATGGCATCACTGACTCAATGGACATGAGTTTGAGTAAGCTCTGGGAGTTGGTGATGCAGTCCATAGGATTGCAAAGAATCAGACATGACTGAGTGACTCAACTGAACTTAACTGAAACTATAAAAGAGATAAAAAGAGCTTCTGATATAGACATCAGAAGGGGGAATAAATCGTGCCTCCCTGCTAGCCTTTAGCAGTACGTTATGTACCTATCAGCAGGCTGCTAATTGAGAAAGAAATGCCCCAAAAATCAGTGGCATCAGGCCTCTCATCCACAACATGTGTTTTGAGATAACACCGGCACAAGGTTAGTCATCCCAGACCATAAAACGTTTGGCATGAATCTTGAAGAAAGATAAGTTTTCAAGCAAATATATAGTTTCATTAACATAGATTAGGAGAACAATTTTATGAGTCATACACACTGGTTTGTTGAGCCCTTATCTGTTCTGAGTCTTAAGTGGAACTGACTTGAAGAAAGACAGAGTCTAGGGTAAATATATAGCTCTTTAGCATATTGTAATAAAAACATTTTCATTAGTAAAATGCATTGGTTTGCTTAAGGTTTGTGAAAAGTTAAGTTCAGGTGGAACCAGGTGTTGTCATGGCAACACAGAATTTTAAGGGAAACTTCCTTTTTCAAATTGTATAGAGAAGGGAAAAAGACCTGACCTCCTGCCACTTAAAAGAGAGATAAAAAAGGTCTGACATTTGCAGCCTATTTTCTCTGTTTGGAGATCCCTAGACTTCCTGCCTGTTACCCTCTCACTTCCAGCCTCCTCTGTCCATGGAATTCCCCAGGTCAGAATACTGGAGTGGGTTGCCATGTTCTCCCCCTGGGGACATTCCCAACCCAGGGATCAAACCCAGGTCTCCCACATTGCAGGCAGATTCTTTACCCTCTGAGCCACCAGGAAAGCCCAAGAAAGCTGGAGTGGATAGCCTATCCCTCCTTCATGGGATCTTCCCAATCCAGGAATCTATCTGGGGTCTCCTGCATTGCAGGCTGATTTTTTAACATCTGAGCTACCAGGGAAGGTAGTGGAGTGGATTTGAAACTCAAGCTGGCAGGGAACAAGGTGAATTTGAGCCAAAAGTTGAAAAGAGATACATAGAAGTGGAAAATGTCAACAATTATCTTGAAAAAAAAGTATGAACAGTGTAAAAAATATACTGCCTGAACAATGCAATGAATCCAAATGAAGAGCTTGAAATACAAAGGAATTTGTAGCATTAGGAGAAAGCCAAGTTTCAGTGAGGGGAATCGTGCAAGCAGTTCTAAAGACAGTTCTAACAGTGTGGAGGACTTGCTTAGGACTAGGCTAAAATAATGATGCAATAAACCAGGAATGGTGGAGTCAGCAAGATTAGGATTTTGAGTCCAGTTATTCAGAAAATCTTAGAGCCCAAACTGTTTATTAGTTTTCCTTTAAAGACTTGATACGTCATTCAGAAAGTTTCAGTAATGAACAATCAAGCCACTTTTCTGAGCAAGAAATTCCAGGAAAAAGTTCAGGCATGCTAATGAAGACAGTATAGTAGCAAAAGAGTGTTGATGTAGACAAAAGGTATAGATTTTTTTTTTAGTACTAGGAGTATATAAAATATTTATATCCTGAAAGCCTACCATAATTCTCATCATCTCTAGTTATTTTCCATAGTTCAGTTCAGTTTAGTTCAGTAGCTCAGTCGTGTCTGACTCTTTGCGACCCCATGAATCACAACACGCCAGGCCCCCCTGTCCATCACCAAATCCCGGAGTTCACTCAAACTCAGGTCCATCGAGTCGGTGATTCCATCCAGCCATCTCATCCTCTGTCATCCCCTTCTCCTCCTGCCCCCAATCCTTCCCAGCATCAGTATCTTTTCCAATGAGTCAACTCTTCGCATGAGGTGGCCAAAGAACTGGAGTTTCAGCTTTAGCATCATTCCTTCCAATCAACACTCAGGGCTGATCTCCTTCAGAATGGACTGGTTGGATCTCCTTGCAGTCCAAGGGACTCTCAAGAGTCTTCTCCAACACCACAGTTCCAAAGCATCAATTCTTCAGTGCTCAGCTTTCTTCACAGTTCAACTCTCGCATCCATACATGACCACTGGGAAAACCATAGACTTGACTAGACGTTTCTTGTAAAAAATAACTCCCATTTAAAATTTTTCAATTCTCAAGAGTCATGCCCTTCCTTCACATCAATGCTTCTTTTCTTTTAAGTGTCTTTTACATTAAAATGTGTTTTTTTTTACTAAATTAAGAAAATGAATTTAAATGAATCTCTTATTCAATTTTTAATAAATATATACCATGAATTTAAGCCTTGCTGCTGCTGCTAAGTCACTTCAGTCATGTCCGACTCTGTGCAACCCCTTAGACGGCAGCCCACCAGGCTCCCCCGTCCCTGGGATTCTCAGGCAAAAACACTGGAGTGAGTTGCCATTTCCTTCTCCAATTCATGAAAATGAAAAGTGAAAGTGAAGTCACTCAGTCATGTCTGACTCTTAGTGAGCCCATGGACTGCAGCCTACCAGGCTCCTCCATCTATGGGATTATCCAGGCAAGAGTACTGGAGTGGGGTGTCATTGCCTTCTCCGGAATTTAAGCCTTTGGGCATTAAAAAATAACCATTAAAATCATCTTCTGCTACAACTAAGAAGTCTGTATTATTTTTCTAGGAAATATTTACAGCTAAATCATATTTCTGTATACTTTATTTTAGGTGATGTTTTGGAATATTTTCTGGCCTTTCTAGAATCCTTAAAGTCATACCTGCTTTGCTGTGGCTGATAATTATGTTGCTTCATTCATTCTTCAACTCAACTCCATAAACAGAGGTAACTAATAAGAGACCTACTCTTGAAATGGACTTTTTTTTATAAGTGCACTCATTTAAGTACTTTTGAATCTACAGATGGTAAATAATGAAAATGATATTTCTGAAAATAATGATAGCAATAGAGACTGACATTTACTGAATACCTGCTATATTTCAAACATAGAAAGTGCTTAAAATTATCTCATTTAATTCTCACAATAGTCTTATAAAGTACATATTATTAGTATCTCCATTTTATAGGAAACCAGTATTTAGAAAAATGGAATAATTTGGCATATCTAGTAAGTGACTGAACCAGAATTTGAACTTCAAGGTTTGGTAGGATTCCAAGATCTGTGAGACCTTTGAGGTCAAATGTTACATCTCATGTATTTCTATATCCTAGGAATTATGACAAGGACTAGTGTATTTGTTGTTCAGTCTCTCAGTCAGTCGTGTCTGACTCTTTGTGACCCCATGTACTACAGCATATCAGGCTTCCCTGACTAGGGCATAGTGAGAATTTAACAGATATTTGTGAACTAAGTGCTACTGTTGAAGAAAGAATCAACAATAATACCAAAGCTTAATTGGTTAAAATGGTACAAATATAGAAATGCTCAGTTTTCATATAAGTTCTAATAGAAGAGTTTGACATATTCTTTACATAACATCACATTACTTTGTCCAAAATATTTTGTGCATAAAATTATAGCATCATATCAATTATCCTCTCTCCTAATTTTTTATAACAAAAATGTGACAGTACGTGTTTTGTTCATATAAAAAAACAAAGTCAATGAAACATTGAGGCATATCTGTTCCAATCTCAAGACAAAATACTTTTTCTCTGATGTAAGGGTTGTTTTGTGCTCAAAGCTTCTCATACTGAGTTTCGATTATACCCTTTTCCTTTAGAGATTATGGAATATGAATAATTTATCAAATAAACTTAAGTATTATGTCAGATATGAAAAACACATACAAAACCAAAATGACAGCCACCAACATAACAAGCAAAGGAAGACAGACTCCAGCCCAGTATATGCCTTAAGACACATCACACCCACAAATTCTCTCAGCAAATATTAAACAAAACTGAGATAATACACTTGTCATGAAAAACAAACATCCCTACAGACAAAAGGAGCCACTTTGTTAATAACTGTCGAACTGTGACACCCATAAATTTTATCCCGAGTTCTTACTAAGCTAATCATAGTCTTCACTCAGTTATTTGCTGCCCTAAGCATAGCAGATCATACTGGAAAATTACAAGGAATTGTTTACATCTTGAACACCCTTGCCAAATGAAAATAAAAGAAAGTTGAAGTGTTTTAACTATCATCAATTGTTTTAACTATCTTTTCTCTTTCTGTGCTGAATGAATAGTGTTGGCTATACTGTTGCATTGATGTTACTGCACATTATATTGATGTAATAGTCTGCCTATTGTAATCATTTTACCACTAAGATAATGAACAAAGGTTGACAATAAGTAATATAAATTTAAGACATGATTATTTATCATTANACCACTAAGATAAGGAACAAAGGTTGACAATAAGTAATATAAATTTAAGACATGATTATTTATCATTATTAATTTTCCCATGACATTCTCTTTTTATCACTGGAAATTTTACAAATTAAAGATGGGCAGAGGCAGTGTGCTTCAATGTTTGAAAGATGTTACAGAAAGGGACCAGCCTCAAGAATCCTGGTAATAACAAGCAATAAAGCAGTGGGGTAGGCTTCGGAAAGCTTCAGGGGGATAGCCCTGTGGGAAAGGAAGAAGAAAATAACTCACGGACTCTCATCCGTGGTAAAGTAACTATGAATTATTCATTCACCTGTTTTAGAAAATCTATATTGAAGTCTTACTAGTTTCTGAAGTATAATGGTAAGCAAGGTAATAATAAACAAACAAATAAATAGTCATGGAGCTTATGGTTTAGGGTAGAGGGTCATCATACACCAACCAAGCACAAATAAATATAAGTGGAGCTTTGTGCTCAGAGGTAAAGCTTCATGATAGTAGGAAAACATCAAATAAGGTGAGTGAAAGTGTCAAAAAGTAAGGGATGCTTCCTTGAGGAAGTAATGTTTAAACTGGGATCTGAGGGAGGAGGTGGAGTAAGCTAAACAGTGCTGTTTGTCTGTACATAGCGTAGGACCATTCAGGCATAGGGAAGAGCATTTGGAAAGGTTCTGTGTTAAGGGAGCAGGGAACATTTAAAGAATTGACAGAAAAGAAAGTTGTATGACAGAGAGCTGGAAGGAATATGGGGAAGGATGATGGTGAAGAGGTAGAAAGACACCAGCCCTCTATTGTCTTGTAGTGAAAGCGTTAGTCCCTCAGTTGTGTCCAGGTCTATATGACCCCATGGTCTGTAGAGTGCCATGCTCCACTGTCTACATAATTCTCTAGGCTAGGGTACTGGAGTGAGCTGCCATTCCTTTCTCCAGGGGATCTTCCCAACCCAGGGATCAAACCCCAGGTCTCCCACATGGTGTGCAGATTCTTTAGCATCTGAACCACCATTGCCTTGTAACTCCAAGATACTATTTTCAATCTCAAGAACAATGGGAAGCCACAAATGGCAGAGGAAGGGTGCATGCTGGGTATAATCCAATTGGATTTTGAAAGTGTTTCTCTGCTGTGGTGTGTAGAATAGATTGTCACAGACATGAACAAGTACAGAGAGAGCACTTAGGAGGGCATTTTAGTACTTGAGGGAAAAGGTGACTACCTAAGGATAGAGTGGTATAAAATGAGATAGACAGAATTTAATAAATTTAAGTTATCCATATATAGACATAGAGATTTAGATTATCCATTTTATGAGGAGAAAAAAGGAGAAGAGTTTGGTAGCGGATAGATGTTTAGATAGTGTCACTAACTTGATGGACATGAATTTGAGCAAACTCCAGCAGACAGTGAAAGACAGAAGCCTGGCATGCTGCAGTCCATGGGTTTGCAAAGATTTGGACATGATATAGTGACTGAAAAACAAAAGCAAATACATATGAGGAGGATCTAAGGAGTAGTATATAGACTGGATGTGAAAGAGGGGGAGCAAAAAGCAGCATGGTTGATCAATAGATTTCTGGATGTCATTAATGATTCAATGGAAGTATCAGTGAGAGAGGAAGATATGGGACATTGCAGAAGAGCAGACTGGATTTCGGTTGGTTAAGTGTGTGGAACTGGACATTCTCCAGTTAGACATGTCGGTCTCTATTTCAAAGCAGAGGAGACCTGCAATGGCAGTTTATATTTGGCAGTGTGTAATAGGAAGTGGGGAATCATCTGTGTTTTGTGTTCTAACTGATGGTCATTGGCAATTTTGATTTCGAAAAGAGCGTTTATAAACCTAGTATTTATCATTAGAGTATGCTTATTTAATTTAACTTTAATCTTAAAAAAAAAAAAAAAAAAAACTCTGTTATTTTTCAACTCACCCTAAACCCTTTTGGAAGCAGCCAGGCATGAAGGTACCACAGTCCAGAGGGAGGGGACTAGGAAATCCCATGGGCCAGAGCAGATGTTGGAGTTTGAGGGCAGCAAGGAGGGCAGAGGCTGGAGTGGGAGTGGTCCTGAGCCAGAGAGCAGGGCCCAGCATGGTGCAGAGGCTGTTCACACGGAGAAGCCCCAGGGTGGAATGTGGGACCCCAGAGGAATGAAAAGGACATGGGGGACAGAATGGTCCTCTGCAGGATATGGGACCCCAAGAAAGTAAGTAGGGCTCCCACAGACAAGAGTGGGGACAGTCCAGAACAGGGTTTCAGAGCTTGGGTGAAATGTGGTGAGCACACACACTAGTGAAGGGATTCAATGTCCTGCTCAATGTAAATGAGGGCTTCTGAAAAGTTGGCTAAATGTCAGGGTTAGGGCAGATCACGTATAAGATGAATTTGGAGCAAATTATTGTACTTGAAAATAAGAATGTGCTCAAAGAGTGATTGGAAATGACAAAAGGACAAAAACAAAACAAACAACAACAAAAGAAGCCCACACCCTAAAGAACTGGTTAAATATAGGAAATTTTGAGTATCAGAAGGAATAGTCGTAGAATGAATTACAACTCATTGAATAAAATAGGAATCTGACAGTGCTTACTAATAGAAATAAGTAAGTGAATAAATTAAATGTTGGGTGAACAATGGGCTGTTTACATAGGATTATGTATCTCCCCTCAAAGGACTTTTTAATTTCTAATGGAAGGAAAGCCTGGCAGAGCCACCTTTATCAAGTAAACATCACTATCACCAGTAATGAAACAAATCATGTACTATGTGATTGTATACAACATTATTTCTGGGTTACTCTTCCAAAGATGGGTAATTTGCTGAAGTGAATCATGAGGAAGCATCAGAGAATCCCAAGCTGAAAATGATTAATACAAAGTGGTGTGATATCTCCAGATGTGTCAGTCTTGTGAAAATCATGAAAAGATTAAGAAACTGCTCCAGACTGAGGGGACTAAGGTGACATGATAACTAAAAACTACATGTGAGCTAAAAATTGCTGTTTTGATATAAAGGTTATTACCGATATAGGTAGTGAACATTGACTAGGATCTGATTGTCAGATAGTAGTAATATGCTGTTTTTAATTTCCTGATTTGTTGGTTGTCTTGGGGCTCTGTAGGAGAAAGTCTCTGTTTTTAGAAAGTATGCTCTAGCCTATTTAGGATAATAGAGAACCATATACCAATTAACTTTAAATGGATGAGGATAATCATGCTATTTGCACAATATATTTAACTTTTCTCTAAGTTTTCTTTAACTTTTCTCTAAGACTGTGTGTTTTGAAGAGGACCAAATCATCTGAAATTTACATGTAACCAATTATGAAAAATAGATTACTGTTTATTTGAAAAGAAAGAAGACAACAAAATAAAACATCACCTAATGGAATAAATATTGTGCTTCCATATTTTTCAGCCTGCCTTTTAATCAGCAATGCATCTGAACTCACCTTTAAAGCATACAAAATTTGACATAGGAAAATGATGAAGAGCATGAGCAAGGCACAGGCACCCAACCCAAAGGCAATAAAAAATAATGCACTTCTATCCTTGTGGTCTCAAGCATTTCAGATATTAGTTAATTCTGGCTCCTAATACTGAAAATTGCTATTATCATATTATAGAAATTCCTTCCCATCTAACAGTACCATTTGTTTTTAATAATATCTTTGGACAAGCATATTATCCAAGATGTGAATTAAGTGCTTACCAATTTGAGATGCTTTCAAGCCAGAATGAACCACTGAATAAATCATTAGGTTTCAGTAACTTGAAAGTGCTTGATCTTCAATATAACCTCTTAAGAACATGATGTGCCACTTATTTTTCTTTTACCTACATTTTACTTTTGAACATTTAATTATCTAAAAAGATAAGATGAAAATATTTTAAGATATTTCTCTCCTTTAATCTATATTTATTGCTTGATTGCTATCACTATTCTAAAGTAAACAACAAACTCAACAGGGTTAGGATCCTGAGACCTAAAGACATAATAATGCTTCTGTTGGAACTTAACAACTGACTACGTTCTAAAGCTATTTACTCTAGCTTTTCACATCGTGATCTAACACTTCATTCCTTTTAGAAAAGGAGTGTATGGAGGAAGGAAGGAGAGTTTAGGTCAAATTCCTTCAATAAGAAAGTTGTTGCCACAATTAATAAATGTATCAATAAAATAGATGTTAAATGGCAAAGATTTATTACTGTTATTATTAAAGTAAATCTGTCTATAGACTTTTAATTATACAGCTTGCACTAAAATAACCATACATGAGACCTCTTTCTGAAATCAAACAATAATTATTAATAATACATGCAGAATGGTGAGAAAGGAAAGGCAAAATTGGTATCTCTTCAATCCACGTTCATGTTATCACAGTAGCTTATGTATCACATGGCATCGTCAGTAGTTACCTGCTCTTGGTCAGAATAGCTATCTCCCCTCCATTCTCCACACCATTATTTCAGGTGCCCATTGTCCACAAAATAAGTATATTCTGCTTCCATGTGGCATCTTATTTTCTTTAGTCTTTTTCTTGAGGCACTCCCAATAAAATGGATAGCATTCAAAAATCAAAAAGTTTCCCCCCTTTTAGCCTGAAATCTCTTTATTAATGCCCACCATCTCTGAAAATCCTGGATAGTTAATGTACTCCCTCCAAATAAGACCTAGGGTTTCATGCATAGCAACTGCTTTAATGCTCACAGGCAATGAAAGCTTGAATTTCATTAAGGTCTTGAGTCCACTATGTTCACTAAATTCCACTAACATCAGCTACTTTCTCCACCAGGTATTCTGCATCCTTATGGTAACATCCTTGCTTCAGTAGTGTGATTGTTTTAGAAGCCCATTGGGAACTCATGTACTTCCATGGCTGATTCATGTCAATGTATGGCAAAACAAATACAGTATTGTAAAGCAAAGTAAAGTAAAAAAAATAAAAAGTCAAAAGCAATAATAACAACAGAAAAACTGTTTCAGTTTAGACCAAAGAGGAGGGAATCTCTCTCTTCCCCCTCCCCCACCTTTTTGTTACTATAGTACTTGGCTCTTATTAAATATCTCCCATGGACTTCAAATACCAATCAGAGTATTTTCATGAAATTGCCTCTTCAGGTTGTATTTACCACCCTCAGTCCACCTACGACTCACAAATAAGACAACAGAGAGTCTATTGTTATTGATCTGAGTGCTAGAACTCTGCTGTTATAACGACCCCTCTCTTCTGAATATTGGACATTATAATTGGAGCAACTGTTGTGTGTTGAAATGAAGCCTCTTTGTTCCCTTAGGTTTTTTTTTTTTTTTTTTTCCCTTAAGGCTTGTTTCTGGCTAGCTCATTCATTCTTCTAGTCAAGCTCACAAATGTATTAATCCGAAATGGGCAAAGGTTAGTCTCACACAGTGTCTTTTATATCCTCACAACTGTGTAAAAGTTGTTACATATTTTTGTTTCTTCCATTTTAGAATATTGTTATCTTTAATCTACATTTGATACTAAGTTGAGAGAAGGAAGTTAGACAAAGTGACAGAGAGAATATCTGCAATAAAATACAGCAAAAGAGAATTATGCTAATGAATTAACATGCCACTAATGTGAATAAATTTTCTGTGACCTTCTTTTACCTTTCTTAAAACCTTCTATTTAAAATTAGAAAATTTTTATTGAGTATTGTGATAATTTCATGTTTCTAGTCACTGTAACATGACGTTTCTTGGTGGAAAGGCATTTGTTCATTCACCCTTCACTCAATTAGCAACATCTACTGTGCTCCAGACAGGCATGCATATAAGTAATTGCTCTATAGTAGTGTTGGAGAAAACTCTTGAGAGTCCCTTGGACTGCAAGGAGATCCAACCAGTCCATTCTGAAGGAGATCAACCCTGGGATTTCTTTGGAAGGAATGATGCTAAAGCTGAAACTCCAGTACTTTGGCCACCTCATGCGAAGAGTTGACTCATTGGAAAAGACTTTGATGCTGGGAGGGATTGGGGGCAGGAGAAGAAGGGGACGACCGAGGATGAGATGGCTGGATGGCATTACTGACTCGATGGACGCGAGTCTGAGTGAACTCCGGGAGTTGGTGATCGACAGGGAGGCCTGGCGTGCTGCAATTCATGGGGTCGCAAAGAGTCGGACACGACTGAGTGACTGAACTGAACTGAACTGAAGGGATTAGAAAGGAAAGTATCATCAATTCCACTTAGTTGAATGAAAGAAAGTTTAACAGAAGAGAACACACATTAGACTGAGTCTTGCAGGAAGAAAGTCTCAGAGTATATCAGGTAAATGATAAAGAAAAACATTACAGTCAGAATAAAAGTTTGTGCAAGGAATGAAATAATAAGGCTTGTTCAGGGAACTGTAAATAGTTCTACATACTTGCAAAGTCCCAGAAGCCACAGATTTTGGCATCAGAAAAGCTAGATTTGAACTCAGCTCTGACATTTACTATATGTGTAACTTAGATCGAATCATTTAACTTTTCAACACTTCAATTTTACCAATTTGAAAAATGAAAATAATGATATTGACCTCAGTTTTTTTTTTCCAAGAATGACAAAAATATCTTTTATAGAGTCTTGTCACAGTTCATGGCATATAGAAAATGCTCTACAATTGCAAACAGTTGTTGTGGTTAAAATTATGACTGCTGTTGCTGTTAGTATAGGGAAAAGAGGAGATAGAGTTGAAGAGGTGAGTATGGATCAAGTAGCAGATGACTTGAATGTTCTGCTAAGAAATTTGATCAGTGCATTTCTAAATGTTAATTTCACTGATAATTTCTTTCAAAATTTCATTAAATTTATCTTTAAAACTTATCATCTTTTATCTGCACCATTTAACCTTCTATTTATATTCATCAGTCTTCAATACCTATACTGATCCCTTCTTGTCACACAGTCTTTCAGATGTCAGTTTTTTTTATAGGTTTAGCTATATAATTTTAGTTGTTTTCCAAACATACACAAATAAATCTGTATTTGTATCTTCACTGATAGTCATGTCTGTGATGAAAGAATTAAACTTTTAGCTTGTCACCTTTATCATAAAACTTCTCAAACATTTCTTTGTCTTAATTTTTTCATTGAATTCACTTGCTTAAATGATTAGCTGTTAAAGAAATGGAAAAATACTCTTTTATCTACATGCTTTAGTGGAGCTACAAGACTGACATAAGTATGTTAATTATGAAATATAAATAGAGTTTCCATTATATGTTGTCAAAAACTTTTTTTAATCTATCCTATAATTTACAAATGTGGACTGATCATTTTATTCAGATTTGCTGGTCTGAACAAAAAAGAAGCTATGTATGGAAGCTATCAAGGAGATACTTATGCATGAAAATGATGTTGAGCTTGAATAGCATTCTGTGAAATTATATTCTTTTGCTATATTTCAAAGTAGTCATTTCTATAACTCTCACCAATGATATATTTGCCTTGGCAAATCCCTTCTACTGAACTAGCAATATCTGAAAATTTTTTCAGACATAAAAGTGTTTGAAGAGAAATATGTAATCTAATGTAGTTGTATTTTACAAGCTGAATATGCCAGACTACTACCTTTACAATTTTCTCAAAGTAGAATCAGTAAAAAATACATTTATGAAATAAAAAACTCAGAAAAAGAGATCAGATTTGTGGTTAATAGAGATTGAAGCTGAGGCAAGAGAAATTGGAGGATGGTGGTCAAAATGTAAAAAAAAACAGATATAAGATAAATGAGTAACAGGGATATAATATACAACATAATGGCTATAGCTAACATAGCTACATGATATACAGCAAGGGTGTTAAAAAAGTAAATCCTTAGAGTTCTCATCAAGAGGAGAAAATATACTGTTTTTTTTTTTTTTTTAATGTGAGATGATGGATGTTAACTTATTTCAGTAATCATTTCAAGATATTATAAGCCAACTCACTATGCTGTAAACTTATACAGTGATATATGTCAATTATAACTCAATAGAACTGAAAAAAAAATTGAAGAATAACCTCTTCAATTAACAGGAAGGAGCCTTTAAATATTAAAGCATTTATAAAGGACATATGTAACATTTTTATCAGAATATAACTCATAAAATTCACCCATTGAAAGTAGAAATTCAGTAGTACAACCATTAACAAAATCGAGACATAGAACACCCCATTATTGTATCCATTATAGTTACTCCCCATATCTGCCCCAATCCTGGAAATAATATCTACTTTTCATCTCCATTAATTTGCCTTATCTGGACATTTCATATAAATTAAATTGTATAATAAGTGATTTGTTTTAATTGGCTTCATTCACTTAGCATAATGTCTCCAAATTTCATGCATGATGTAACATGTATCAGTAACTCATTCATTTTATTCAGTCAGTTCAGTTGCTCAGTCGTGTCTGACTCTGTAATCCTATGAACTGCAGCTTGCCTGGCTTCCCTGTCCATCAGCTACTCCTGGACCTCACTCAAACTTATGTCTATCAAGTCAGTGATGCCATCCAACCATCTCAACCTCTGTTTTCCCCTTCTCCTGCATTCAATCCTTCCTATCATCAGGGTTTTTTTCAAAGGAGTCGGTTCTTCATATCAGTTGGCCAAAGTATTGGAGCTTCAGCTTCAACATCAGCCAGTGAATTTTCAGGGCTGATTTCCTTTAGGATAGACTGGTTTGATCTCCCTGCAGTCCAAGAGATTCTCAAGAGTCTTCTCCAACACCAGAGTACAAAAACATCAGTTCTTCAGTGCTCAGCTTTCTTTATGAGCCAACACTCACATCCATACCTGACTACTGCAAAAACCATAGCTTTGACTATATGGACCTTTGTCAGAAAAGTAACATCACTGTTTTTTAATATGCTGTTTAAGTTTATCATAGTTTTTCTTCTAAGGAGCAAATGTCTTTAAATTTAATGTCTGCCATCACATCTCCAGTGATTTTGGAGCCCCCCAAAATAAAAGTCTGTCACTGTTTCCAGTATTTCCCCATCTATTTGCCACGAAGTGATGGGACCAGATGCCATGATCTTTGCTTACTGATATTGAGTTTTAAGCCAAAATGTTCACTCTCCTCTTTCACATTCATCAAGCAGCTTTTCAGATCCTCTTCATTTTCTTCCATAAGGGTGGTGTCATCTGCATATATGAGATTGCTGATATTTCTCCTGGCAATCTTGATTCCAGCTTGTGCTTCATCCAGCCTGGCATTTACCACAATCTACTCTTCATATAACTTAAATAAGCAGGGTGACATCAGACAGACTTGATGCACTCCTTTCCCAATTTGGAAGCAGTCCAATGTTCCATATCTGGTTCTAAAGGTTGCTTCTTGACCTGCATACAGATTTATCAGGAGGCAGGTAAGGTAGTCTAGTATTCCCATCTCTTTAAGAATTTTCCACATTTTGATGTGATCCACACAGTCAAAGGCTTTGGCATAGTCAATAAAGCAGAAATAGATGTTTTTCTGGAACTCTTTTCCTTTTTCAAAGATCCAACAGATGTTGGCAATTTGATCTCTGGCTCCTCTGCCTTCTCTAAATCCAGCTTGAACATCTGGAAGTTCTCAGTTCACATACTGTTGAAGCCTCACTCGGAGAATTTTGAGCATTACTTTACTAGCGTGTGAGATGAGTGCAACTGTGTGGTAATTTGAATCTTCTTTGGAATTGTCTTTCTTTGGGATTGGAATGAAAACTGACATTTCCCAGTCCTGTGGCCACTGCTGAGTTTTCCAAATTTGCTGGCATTTTCAGGCAGCACTTTCACAGCATCATCTTTTAGGATTTGAAATAGCTCAACTGTAATTCCATAAGGGTGGAATTCCACTAGCTTTGGTTGTAGTGATGCTTCCTAAAGACCACTTGAGTTCACATTTCTGGATGTCTGGTTCTAAGTGAGTGATCACACCATCATGATTATCTGAGTTATGAAGATCTTTTTAGTATAGTTCTTCTGTGTATTTTTGCCACCTCTTCTTAATATCTTCTGCTTCTGTTAGATACATGCCATTCCTTTTATTACTGAATAATATTATTTTGTATGGATATAGCTTGGGTTTCATTCATAACTCAGTGGGTTTCCCTTGTAACTCAATCAGTAAAGAATCTGCCTAAATGAAGAAGACCTGGGTTTGATTCCTGGCTCGGGAAGATCCTGGAGAAGAAAATGGCAACCCACTCCAGTTTTCTTGCCTGAAGAATCCCATGGACAGAGGAGCCTGGCAGGCTACTGTCTATGGGGTGGCAAGAGTTGGACATGACTGAGCAACTAAGCACAAACACAAACAGATATAACACAGTTTGTTTATCCACATATTTATTATTGTATATTTACTTTTTTGGAGGTGTCATTTGCAACACAAAATTTTTCATTTTGATGTACTTTGATTTCCTTTGTTGCTTGTACCTTTGGTTTCATATATAAGAAACCATTGTCTAACATTTAGTCA
>SJYQ01004402.1:26920-37877 GCA_006410935.1 Redunca redunca
GAGTAAGTGTCTTTTAATTTCATGGCTGCAGTCACTATCTGCAGTGATTTTGGAGCCCCCAAAAATAAAGTCTGACACTGTTTCCACTGTTTCCCCATCTATTTCCCATGAAGTGATGGGACCAGATGCCATGATCTTCGTTTTCTGAATGTTGAGCTTTAAGCCAACTTTTTCACTCTCCTCTTTCACTTTCATCAAGAGGCTTTTTAGCTCCTCTTCACTTTCTGCCATAAGGGTGGTGTTATCTGCATATCTGAGATTATTGATATTTCTCCTGGCAACCTTGATTCCAGCTTGTGCTTCTTCCAGTCCAGCGTTTCTCATGATGTACTTTGCATATAAGTTAAATAAACAGGGTGAAAATATACAGCCTTGACATACTCCTTTTCCTATTTGGAACCAGTCTGTTGTTCCATGTCCAGTTCTAACTGCTGCTTCCTCACCTGCATACAGATTTCTCAAGAGGCCGGTCAGGTGGTCTGGTCCCATCTCTTTCAGAATTTTCCACAGTTTATTGTGATCCACACAGTCAAAAGCTTTGGCATAGTCAATAAAGCTGCTGCTTCTCCTAAGCCGCTTCAGTCCTGTCTGACTCTGTGCGACCCCATAGACGGCAGTCAACCAGGCTCTGCCATCCCTGGGATTCTCCAGGCAAGAACAATGGAGTGGGTTGCCATTGCAGAAATAGATGTTTTTCTGGAACTCTCTTGCTATCTCTATGATCCAATGGATGTTGGCATCCATTTTCCATGATCCAGCGGATGTTGGCATCTATAAAGTATAAGGATATGTTTAAAGACTAACAAGATGAGTAAGCAACATGCTAGTCATCAATATAGATTAATTTGATATATTTTGTACAAAAGTACATAACTAGCAGGGAAAATGTTTCCATGTTTCTATTTATCATTGGTTTTGGTCACTGATTCAATACAGCCTCTCAGTGGATTCATTAGAATTCCTACTTTTAAACAAGAGGAAGAAGCAGTGTATCTGAATAATTTCATGTTGCTTTATTCTCTGATTATCTTTAGGAAATAAGAGACAGGATATTTAACCTTCTAGTCTGCTGAGGTGGAGAAAACTTAAAGTCAGACTACAATCTATTAATGTTCTACTAAAATATTTCCAGAAAAAAGCAATAATTGAAGTACAATAAAATGTATATTTCACTAAGTCATTTATAGAAGTAAAAAGGTACATACTCCAATTTAATTTTATATTCATAAAATTTCACTTTTTAAATTACATGTATAATCAAACCCTGGCAAATTAATACTGGGGAGCAAATTAAATTGAACAGTGGAATGAATTCCTTACACCTCATCTAAAATATTTATCTTATGATTGTCTAAGTTTTCTATTAAAGCCTAATTTCCTTAGTCTTTACCAATATCTTTTCACTTAATGTTATTATATTATAGTGATATTAATATATTAAAAGAGCAGATTTTTTTATTCTTTTATTTCAAACAGTGTTCCAGAGGAATAATCTATATGGAAACAATGTCTTGAGCCCACATTTACTGTGAATAAGCTTTTTGAGAAGTATATGAATATTCAAGTCCCCTAAATTATTGAGTCAGATATTAAAACAAAATCTGCTGAATACTGACTGTCAAACTGGTGCCATCAGGTTGAAGGACCAAAATTAGCTTTTGTAATACAAATATATATATATATATATAGCAAGATACCTAGTTTGTAATATCAAGAAGCTGACTAAGTTCATTTCCACAGCATGTAAAGTAGATCAGAAACTCAGTTGTGTCCAACTCTTTGCCACCCCATGGACTGCAGCATGTCAGGCCTTCCTGTCCATCACCAACTCTCGGAGTTTACTCAAACTCATGTCTGTTGAGTCGGTGATGCCATCAAACCATCTCATCCTCTGCCCTCCCCCTCTTCTCATGCCTTCAATCTTTCCCAGCATCAGGGTCTTTTCAAATGAGTCAGTTCTTCACAACAGGTGGCTGAAGTATTGGAGTTTCAGCTTCAGTATCAGTCTTTCCAACAAATATTCAGGACTGATTGCCTTTAGGATGGACTGGTTGGATCTCCATGCAGTCTGAAGAACTCTCCAGAATCTTCTCCAACCCCACAGTTGAAAAGCATCAATTTTTTGGAGCTCAGCTTTCTTTATAGTCCAACTGTTACATCCATACACGACTATAAGAAAAATCATAGCTTTGATTAGACAGACCTTTGTCGGCAAATTAATGTTTCTGCTTTGTAATACGCTGTCTAGTTTGGTCATAATTTTTCTTCCAAGGAGCAAGGGTGACAATATACAGCCTTGATGTACTCCTTTCCTGCCTTGGAACCAGTCTGTTGTTCCATGTCCAGTTCTAACTGTTGCTTCTTGACCTGCATACAGGCTTCTCAAGAGGCAGGTCAGGTGGTCTGGAAGTCCCATCTATTTAAAAATTTCCCGTTAGTGGTGGTCCACACAGTCAAAGGCTTTGGTGTAGTCAATAAAGCAGAAATAGATGTTTTTCTGGAACTCTCTTGCTTTTATGATGATCCAGCAGATGTTGGCAATTTGATCTCTGGTTCCTCTTCCTTTTCTAAATCCAGTTTGAACATCTGGAAGTTCACAGTTCACTGTTGAAACTTGGCTTGGAGAATTTTGAGGATTACTTTGCTAATGTATGAGATGAGTGCAATTGTGCGGTAATTTGAGCATTCTTTGGCATTGTCTTTCTTTGGGATTGGAATGAAAACTGACCTTTTCCTGTCCTGTGGCCACTGCTGAGTTTTCCAAATTTGCTGGCATATTGAGTACAGCACTTTCCAGCATCATCTTTTAGGATTTGAAATAGCTCAGCTGGAATTCCATCACCTCCACTAGCTTTGTTCATATTGCTGCTCCCTGAGGCCCAGTTGACTTCCCATTCCAGGATGTGTGGCTCTAGCTGAGTGATCACACCAGTAATTATCAGGGTCATGAAGATCTTTTTTGTATAGTTCATCTGTATATTCTTGCCACCTCTTCTTAATATCTTCTGCTTCTGTTAGGTCCATACCATTTCTGTCCTTTATTGTGCCCATCTTTGCAAGAAACGTTCCCTTGGGATATCTAATTTTCTTGGATATCCCTAGTCTTTCCCATTTTATTGTTTTCCTCTATTTTGCATTGACCCCTGAGAAATGCTTTCTTATCTTTCCTTGCTATTCTTTGGAACTCTGCATTCAAATAGGTATATCTTTGCTCTTGTCTTTTGCCTTTCACTTCTCTTCTTTTCATAGCTATTTTTCAGGCCTCCTCAGACAACAATTTTGCCTTTTTTGCATTTAATAATGGCCAACATTATTAAAATATTAATATATTAAAATGGTAATATAAAATATATATTATTTTATTATGTAGAAAAGAAATATACTTTCTAAGGAGAGATAAATATTCTCCTATAAAATGACTCAGATGGTAAAGAATCTGCCTGCAATGCGGTAGACTTGGGTTCAATTGCTAGATTGGGACAATCCCCTGGAGAAGCGCATGGCAACCCACTCCAGTATTCTTGCTTGCAGAATCTCATGGACAAAGGGGCCTGCCTGGTGGGTTACAGTCCATAAAGTCGCAAAGAGTTGGACATGACTGAGTGACTAAGCACACACACACATAAATACACTTTTTCTAAAAAAAAAAAAAAAAGTTAAAAGTGTTTCTAATTCTCCAGACACTGTGAAGATGAAGTTAGAATGCTCTTAATTTGAACCATGTTTGAGTTCTTGCTCCATCCCAAGTAAATCCTTTCAGGCATCACAAGTGCCCTTCCTTTTCCTGGGCGAGAGCCAATGCCATATATTCCATACCCTTGGGGACATTTTGCCTCTTCTTCCATTATTTCTAACACTGACTTCTTTTGCATTAGTAAGATGGAAAAGAGTCCATTCAATCCCTTAGAGTTACAAACCCAGAGAATAATCTTAAACTTTCACTTATTTTAAGGCACTTACATTAAATAATTGATTACAGATTGCTTGAAGCTGGGTTAGAGTAGAGCTGATTGACACTTCTTAGTGTCCTACTCTGTTAATTACAAACTTAGTTTTCTGAACAAACACTGTATTAGACATCTCAACTCTCTTCAGGAAGGGTAGGCTCAATGTTGCTTTCCTTCTTTAGAGTCAACAATTATCATTCCTTCTGTGATTCAAATCTTTTGATCCTGGGCAGATAACCATCATTTCTCCTTGTACTTCAGGAATTTTAATCCTGTATTCTCACAATGCTCTTTATTCTCTCACCCAAGATGTCTCTGATTGAAGAGATTAGTCATCCCAGAATTCCACAGTTTCTCAAGTAGCCATGCAACGGAGGAAAGTCCAGGATTTTTAATACCTAAATACATATGCATTGCTTAGATATTCTAGCATCTCAAAGCTTTCCACATTGACAAATACAGTTAATGTCCAAACTCAGTATTATTTTTCCATTTACCTTCTGGCCTTTAAAAATCTGTAGAAAAATTTAGGTCCTAAGATGATCAACACTGAAATCAGATTGATTATATTCTTTGCAGCCAAAGATGGAGAAGCTCTATACAGTCAACAAAAACAAGACCAGAAGCTGACTGTGGCTCAGATCATGAGCTTCTTATTACCAAATTCAGACTAAAATTGAAGAAAGTAGGGAAAACCGCTAGACTATTCAGATATGACCTAAATCAAATCCCTTATGATTATACAGTGCAAGTTAGAAATAGATTTAAGGGCCTAGATCTGATAGATAGAGTGCCGGATGAACTATGGAATGAGGTTCATGACATTGTACAGGAAACAGGGAGCAAGACCATCCCCATGGAAAAGAAATGCAAAAAAGCAAAATGGCTGTCTGGGGAGGCCTTACAAATAGCTGTGAAAAGAAGAGAAGCGAAAAGCAAAGGAGAAAAGGAAAGATATAAGCATATGAATGCAGAGTTCCAGACAATAGCAAGAAGAGATAAGAAAGCCTTCTTCAGGGATCAATGCAAAGAAATAGAGGAAAAGTACAGAATGCAAAAGACTAGAGATCTCTTCAAGAAAATTATAGATACCAAGGGAACATTTCATGCAAAGATGGGCTCGATAAAGGACAGAAATGGTCTGAACCTAACAGAAACAGAAGATGTTAAGAAGAGGTGGCAAGAATACACAGAAGAACTGTACAAAAAGATCACGACCCAGATAATCATGATGGTCTGATCACTCATCTAGAACCAGACATCCTGGAATATGAAGTCAAGTGGGCCTCAGAAAGCATCACTACGAACAAAGCTAAACTGGAATCCCAGTTTAGCTGTTTCAAATCCTGAAAGATGATGCTGTGAAAGTGCTGCACCCAATATGCCAGCAAATTTGGAAAACTCAGCAGTGGCCACAGGACTGGAAAAGGTCAGTTTTCATTGCAATCACAAAGAGAGGCAATGCCAAAGAATGCTCAAACTACCGCACAATTGCACTCATTTCACATGCTAGTAAGAAATGCTCAAAATTCTCCAAGCCAGGCTTCAGCAGTACATGAACCGTGAACTTCCTGATGTTCAAGCTGGTTTTAGAAAAGAAGAGGAACCAGAGATCAAATTGCCAACATCCACTGGATCATGGAAAAAGCAAGAGAGTTCCAGAAAAACATCTATTTCTGCTTTATTGACTATGCCAAAACCTTTGACTGTGTGGATCAAAATAAACTGTGGAAAATTCTGAAAGAGAGGGACCAGACCACCTGACTTGCCTCTTGAGAAATCTGTATGCAGGTGAGGAAGCAGCAGTTAAAACTGGACATGGGACAACAGACTGGTTCCAAATAGCAAAAGGAGTATGTCAAGGATGTCACCCTGCTTATTTAACTTATATGCAGAGTACATCATGAGAAATGCTAGGCTGGAAGAAACACAAGGTGGAATCAAGATTGCTGGGAGAAATATCAATAACCTCAGATATGCAGATGACACCACCCTTATGGCAGAAAGTGAAGAGGAACTAGAAAGCCTCTTGATGAAAGTGAAAGAGGAGAGTGAAAAAGTTGGCTTAAGGCTCAACATTCAGAAAACCAAAATCATGGCATCCGGTCCCATCATTTGATGGGAAATAGATGGGGAAACAATGGAAACAGTGTCAGACTTTATTTTGGGGGGCTCCAAAATCATTGCAGATGGTTATTGCACCCATGCAATTAAAAGACGTTTACTCCTCGGAAGAAAAGTTATGACCAACCTAGATAGCATATTGAAAAGCAGAGACATTACTTTGCTAACAAATGTCCCTGTAGTCAAGGCTATGTTTTTTCCTGTGGTCATCTATGTATGTGAGAGTTGGACTGTGAAGAAGGCTGAGCGCCAAAGAATTGATGCTTTTGAACTGTGGTGTTGGAGAAGACTCTTGAAAGTCCCTTGGACTCCAAGGAGATCCAACCAGTCCATTCTGAAGGCAATCAGCCCTGGGATTTCTTTGGAAGGAAATGATGCTAAAGCTGAAACTCCAGTACTTTGGCCACCTCATGCGAAGAGTTGACTCATTGGAAAAGACTCTGATGGTGGGAGGGATTGTGGGCAGGAGGAGAAAGGGACGACAGAGGATGAGATGGCTGGGTGGCATCACTGACTCAATGGACATGAGTCTGAGTGAACTCCAGGAGTTGGTGATGGACAGGGATGCCTGGCGTGCTGCGATTCATGGGGTAGCAAAGAGTCGGACAGGACTGAGTGACTGAACTAAACTGAACTGAAAACATTTTTATTATTGCAATTATCTGGAGCTACTTAGATAAAAATGCAAATAACAAAATAACTCTCAGTTTTTCCTCTTCGTTAATAGAAGAAAATTGGAAAAATGTCAAGAGAATTGTGATTTTATTAGCAGAAAACTGAAATAAATATCTTGAATAAGTTTAGTTCAGTTCAGTCACTCAGTCGTATCTGCCTCTGTGGCCCCATGTACTGCAGCACACCGGGCTTCCCTGTCCATCACCAACTCCCGGAGTTTACCCAAACTAATGCCCATTGATTCAGTGATGCCATGTAACCATCTCATCCTCTGTCATCCACTTCTCCTCCCGTCTTCAATCTTTCCCAGCATCAGGGTCTTTTCCAATGAGTCAGTTCTTCCCATAAGGTGGCCAAAGTATTAGAGTTTCAGCTTCAGCATCAGTCCTTCCAATAGATATTCAGGACTGATTTCCTTTAGGATCAACTGGCTGGATCACCTTGCAGTCCAAGGGACTCTTAAGTGTCTTCTCCAACATCGCAGGTCAAAAGCATCCATTCTTTGGCATTCAGTTTTCTTTAAAGTCCAACTCTCACATCCATACATGACTACCGGAAATACCATAGCTTTAACTAGATGGGCCTTTTTTGGCAATGTAATGTCTCTCCTTTTTAATATGCTGTCTCGGTTGGCCTAAAGTTTCCTTTCAAGGAGCTAGCATCTTTTAATTTCATGGCTGCAGTCACCATCTGCAGTGATTCTGGAGCCCAAGATAATAAAGTCTGTCACCGTTTCCAATGTTTCCCCATCTATTTGCCATGAAGTGATAGGACCAGATGCCATGATCTTCATTTTTTGAATGTCAAGTTTTAAGCCAACTTTTTCACTCTCCTCTTTCACTTTCATCAAGAGGCACTTTAGCTCCTCTTCACTTTCTGCCATAAGGGTGGTGTCATCTGCATTTCTGAGGTTATTGATATTTCTCCCAGCAATCTTGATTCCAGTTTGTGCTTCATCCAGTCCAGCATTTCTCATGATGTACTCTGCATATAAGTTAAATAAGCAGGGTGACAATATACAGCCTTGATGTACTCCTTTCCCAATTTGGAACCAGCTTGTTGTTCCGTGTCCAGTTCTAACTGTTGCTTCTTGACCTGCATACAGATTTCTCAGGAGGCAGGTCAGGTGGTCTGGTGTTCTCATTTCTTTGAGAATTTTTCACAGTTTGTTGTGATCCACACAGTCAAAGTTACATGAAATTAAATTTAAACCTGCAAAATTTCAATTTTAATCAGCAAATGTCAGCAGGTACCATTGTGCTTTACCTATTGCCTGTGAGCTTTGATTGGAAGAATTGCACACCAAGAATTAGTTCCTAAGTTAGGGCTTCACTGTGGCTCAAATGGTAAGGAAACTGCCTGCAATGCAGGACACCCAAGTTTGATCCCTGAGTCAGGAAGATCCCCTGGTGTAGGGAATAGCAACCCACTTCAGTATTCTTGCCTGGAGAATTCCATGGAGAGAGGAGCCTGATGGGCTACAGTCCATGGGGTTGCAAAGAATCAGGCATGACTGAAGTGACTTAGCATGCACACAAGGGCTGATAGGACTAATGTACTTGTCAGTCATGTAAAATGATCATTAAGACAGAAAACATCAATTTGTCAGAAATTTGATGCTGATTTTGAACAAAGCTATTTAATATCTCGTGATACATGAGTCAGTGAAGACAGAATAGAACTATATATTAGTCAAGTAGAAAACATCAGTCTCAAAAGTTGTATGTTAGTAAATTGGAAGAAAACCTCAAAGTGCTTTTAAGGAAAGCTACAGTACTTTTTCTAGTCATATTTATGGTGCAAGATAAAACATTTTGCAACAGAGATTTTACTCTAAGATGATGATTTTCAACTGGGGTGATTTTGTTGTCCAGAGGACATGTCTGGAGACTTTCTCAAAGTTGTTATAGCTTGTGGTGGGGTGCTGCTGGCATCCAGTGAATCAAGGCAGAGGATACTCCTAAACATAATACAAGACATAGGATGGTCCCTACAACAAGAATAAAAGTATTTAACAATGTCAAGAGTACCAATATTGAGAAACCTATCTGTAAGAGAAATAGAATTTCTTAAAAATGACATTTAATTAATAAACAAGTTTGTGTGACATTCCAGGCTACCTTTTACCTTCATAATATTGATTAGGTCCTTATGTTCCATAGTGGCTCAGACGGTAAAAAATCTGCCTGTTATGCATGAGACCTGGGTTCGATTCCTGGGTCCATAATATTCCCTGGAGCAAAGGATGGCAACCCACGCCAGTATTCTTGCCTGGAGAATCCCATGGAGAGTGGAGCCTGGCGGACTACAGTCCATGGCGTTGCAAAGAGTAGGACACAACTGAGAGACTAACATTTTTTTTTTTTACAGTGTTCTTAATAAAATATGTTATAATGAGAGGTAACAGTATTAGTCACAGTCATGTCTGACACTTTGCCACCCCGTGGACTGTAATCTTCCAGGCTCATCTGTCCATGATTACTGGAGTAGGGTGCCATGCTCTCCACCAGGATATTTTCCCAACCCAGGATTCAAACCCAGGTGTCCTGAATTGCAGAGAGAGTCTTTACCATCTGAGCCATCAGCAAAGCCCCATGTTATGATACCATGTGCAGAAACACAGAGGACATTGCCAAGTAGAAAACTGATACAAAAATGTTGGCCTCCAAATGTGAGCAAGTCTTAGGAATACTTACCAATTTTCATTACTTATACTTTTAGTTTCAGATATGGACAAGTGTGATATATATTTTGTTTTTAATCTGTAAAAAACAGTTTACAATAGCTAGGATATGGAAGCAAGGTAAAAGTTCATCAGCAGACGAATGGATAAGCAAGTTGTGGTACATATACACAATGGAATATTAAGTTCAGTTCAGTTCAATTCAGTCACTCAGCCGTGTCCAACTCTTTGCAACCCCATGAATCACAGCACGCCAGGCATCCCTGTCCATCACCAACTCCCGGAGTTCACTCAGAATCATGTCCATCGAGTCAGTGATGCCACCCAGCCACCTCATCCTCGGACGTGCCCTACTCTTCCTGCCCCCAATTACTTCCAGCATCAGAGTCTTTTCCAATGAGTCAACTCTTCGCATGAGGTGGCCAAAGTACTGGAGTTTCAGCTTTAGCATCATTCCTTCCAAAGAAATCCCAGGGTTGATCGCCTTCAGAATGGACTGGTTGGATCTCCTTGCAGTCCAAGGGACTCTCAAGAGTCTTCTCCAACACCACAGTTCGAACGCATCAATTCTTCTGCACTCAGCCTTCTTCACAGTCTAACTCTCACATCCATACATGACCACTGGAAAAAGCATAGCCTTGACTAGACATTTGTTGGCAAAGTAATGTCTCTGCTTTTCAATATGCTATCTAGGTTGGTCATAACTTTTCTTCCAAGGAGTAACCGTCTTTTAATTGCATAGCTGTAATCACTATCTGCAGTGATTTTGGAGCCCCACAAAATAAAGTCTGACACTGTTTCCACTGTTTCTCCATCTATTTCCTATCAATCAAATGATGGGACCAGATGTCATGATCTTCCTTTTCTGAATGTTGAACTTAGGCCAAATTTTTCACTCTTCACTTTCACTTTCATCAAGGGGCTTTTTAGATCCTCTTCACTTTCTGTCATAAGGGTGCTGTCATCTGCATATCTGAGGTTATTGATATTTCTCCCAGCAGTCTTGATTACAGCTTGTGCATCTTCCAGACCAGCGTTTCTCATGATGTACTCTGCATATAAGTTAAATAAGCAGGGTGACAATATACAGATTTGATGTACTCCGCTTCATATTTTGAACCAGTCTGCTACTCCATGTGCAGTTCTAACTGTTGCATCCTGACCTGCATACAGGTTTCTCAAGAGGCAGGTGAGGTGTTCTGGTATTCCCATCTCTTTCAGAATTTTCCACAGTTTATTGTGATCCACACAGTCAAAGGCTTTGGCATAGTCAAGAAAGCAGAAATAGATGTTTTTCTGGAACTCTCTTGCTTTTTCCATGATCCAGTGGATGTTGGCAATTTGATCTCTGGTTCCTCTGCCTTTTCTAAAACCAGCTTGAATATCTGGAAGTTCACAGTTCACGTATTGCTGAAGCCTGGCTTCGATAATTATGAGCATTACTTTACTAGCATGTGAGATGAGTGCAATCGTGCAGTAGTTTGACCATTCTTTGGCATTGCCTTTCTTTGGGATTGCAATGAAAACT
>SJYQ01004402.1:38592-63230 GCA_006410935.1 Redunca redunca
ACCATCTGGTGATGTCCATGTGTAGAGTCTTCTCTTGTGTTGTTGGAAGGGGGTGTTTGCTATGACCAGTGCATTTTCTTGGCAAAACTCTATTAGTCTTTGCCCTGCTTCATTTCGCATTCCAAGGCCAAACTTGCCTGTTACTCCAGGAGTTTCTTGACTTCCTACTTTTGCATTCCAGTCCTCTATAGTGAAAAGGACATTTTTGGGGGGTGTTAGTTCTAAAAGGTCTTGTAGGTCTTCATAGAACCGTTCAACTTCAGCTTCTTCAGTGTTACTGGTTGGGGCATAGACTTGTATTACCATGATATTGAATGGTTTGCCTTGGAGATGAACAGAGATCATTCTGTCATTTTTGAGATTGCATCCAAGTACTGCATTTCGGACTCTTTTGTTGACCATGATGGCTACTCCATTTCTTCTGAGGGATTCTTGCCCGCAGTAGTAGATAGATATAATGCTCATCTGAGTTAAATTCACCCATTCCAGTCCATTTTACTTCACTGATTCCTAGAGTGTCGATGTTCACTCTTGCCATCTCTTATTTGACCACTTCCAATTTGCCTTGATTCATGGACTTGACATTCCAGGTTCCTATGCAATATTGCTCTTTACACCATCGGACCTTGCTTCTATCACCAGTCACATCCACAACTGGGTATTGTTTTTGCTTTGGCTCCATCCCTTCAGTCTTTCTGGAGTTATTTCTCCACTGATCTCCAGTAGTATATTGGGTACCTACTCACCTGGGGAGTTCCTCTTTCAGTATCCTATCATTTTGCCTTTGCATGCTGTTCATGACGTTCTCAAGGCTAGAATACTGAAGTGGTTTGCCATTCCCTTCTCCATTGGACCACATTCTGTCAGACCTCTCCACCATGACCTGCCCATCTTGGGTGGCCCCATGGGCATGCCTTAGTTTCATTGAGTTAGATAAGGCTGTGGTCCTAGTGTGATTAGATTGACTAGTTTTCTGTGAGTATGGTTCAGCATGTCTGCCCTCTGGTGCCCTCTTGCAACACCTACCATCTTACTTGGGTTTCTCTTACCTTGGCCATGGGGTATCTCTTCATGGCTGTTCCAGAAAAGTGCAATGCTGGGTAATGAAATATTACTCAGCTATAAAAAAAGCATTCATCTGAGTCAGTTCTAAAGTGGTGGACGAAACTGGAGCCTATTATACAGAGTGAGGTAAACCAGAAAAAAAAAAAAAAAAACCCNAAAAAAAAAAAAAAAAAACACCAATACAGTAATGCATATATAACACCAACTCATATATATGGAATTTAGAAAGACAGTAACAACGACAAGACAACAAATGATACAAGACAGCAAAAGAGATGAAGGTATAAATAACAGACTTTTGGACAATGTGGGAGAAGGTGAGGATGGGATGATTTTAGAGAATAGCATTGAAACATGTATATTACCATATGTAATGTAGATGAACAGTGCAAGTTTGATGCATGAAGTAGAGCACTCACAGCCAGTGCTCTAGGAAAACCCAGAGAGATGGGGTGGGGAGGGACCTGGGAGGGGTGTTCAGGATGGAGGAACACATGCACACCCATGACTGGTTCACATTGATGTATGGCAAAAACCACCACAATATTGTAAAGTAATTAACCTCCAATTAAAATAAATAAATTTATATATTTAAAAAAACCTGTGACCAAATAAGTCTAACAGAACACTTTCAATGAATAAACAACAGAATTCTAAATTTGAAATTTGAAATTCCAAATTTCAACAGAATTTGAAAATAAAATATTGTGTCACTGCTTGATTAGCATGTATCACTATTATTAGTGCATACAATAATGGAGTGCCTCTTCTTGCAATAAAGGCATCTTAATGAATTTGATATGCATGCTCTCATGCTCAGTTGTATCCAATTCTTTGCAACCCCATGGACCATAGCCTGCCATGCTGTCTGCAAGCAAGAGATGAGAAAATCTTCATTATTGGCAACTACACTAGAGTTAAGAACCATCTCTGAATAATTCTGAGAAAATTTTAAATGGGCTGCTCAGGAGATGGTCCCTCTCCTGAGAAATTTGCCTAAGCCTTGACTGATTCTTGGATTCTAGCAGCTGCGTTACCTTCCTTGGTCTGAAAAATGGTGGCCCCACTAGCTCAGAGCTTCATCTCCATTTGCTTTGACTCAGTATCTGTTGCTTTCCTCTGGCTGAAGTGTTGACAACATCTACTCAGCTGTGTGAATTTCTAACATTTCCATGGTTGTATCTTTGTTTCTGGTTTTCAGAATACATTTGTGGCTATTGGACTTGGACCTGAAATATTGAAAAATTCTTATTGTTTCTTATAATTTATTTGTGAATTGATTTGTAATTTCCATGTAGACAATCATTTAATCTATATTACTGAAAGTTTTAGTCCTTCCACTAAAGGGTGATGGTTGTTTATTTATAACTATACTAAATAAGACTGAATAGAGTTATGATTAAAAGCAGTGATTGTGTCTGTTTGTTATGTTCTTAAGCTCAGTAAGACAGTTTTCATATTTCACCATCTATAAAGTTTTATTTGCTCATTAATTTTCAATTATTAGATTTCTTTAACATTAATTTTTCTACACATATCTATAAATTCCTTATTTCATAAAAATGTTCAAGTTTACAACACGGATGTGTTTAAAATACCTTCCTTTTTTAGTGTCTGCAATATATTTTCAGGCTTCCCAGGTGGATAGAGTGGTAAAGAACCGTGCTTGCCAATGTAGGAGACACAGAAGATGTAAATTCAGTCTCCAGATCAGGAAGATCCCCTATAGGAGGGCATGGAAACCCACTCTAGTATTTTCGCATTGAGTATCCTGAAGATAGAGGAGCCTGGCGGGCTACAGTCCAAGGGGTCACAAAGAGTCAGACATGACTGAAGCAACTTAGCATGCAATATATTTTCATTTTTCATTCCTAATACTGGTCATTTGTTCCATCTTTTTGTTTTTTTCTTTATCAATCCCACTATAAGTTTAT
The DNA here is from genome assembly GCA_006410935.1 of Redunca redunca. Lineage (NCBI taxonomy): Eukaryota > Metazoa > Chordata > Mammalia > Artiodactyla > Bovidae > Redunca > Redunca redunca. Next base: position 41,592 of record SJYQ01004402.1, read on the forward strand.
CAATGTTTTAGCTTTAAAGAACAACCTTTACCATTGTTTATTCTTCTGCTGCAAATTATCTTTTGATTTCTTTAATTTCTGTTCTTTTCATTTCTTTCTCTGCTTCTTTTAGGCCTGTTTTCTTGTTTTTGTTTTTGTTTTTCTAAATTCTTTAAAAAAGATGCTCAACTAATCACTTTTAACTTGTCTTTCTAGTATGTGCTTTTAATTTTATTCATTCCCTCTCCAAACTTAACTATAAGTACCTTTTACAAGACAAATGAAAGCAGAGGTCATTGTCTCCAACATTTCTTGAAGACTTTTTTTTTTTTTCTTTTTATGCCAAAGTCTGTAGTGACCTTTATCTCCAACCAATACTGACTTCTTTTTAAATTTCTTTAATCTCCATAGTTTGGGAAATATTAGATCCCCAAAATGCATTGATTTTTTTGGGATGTTATGATGCTAGTATCTTCTGGTTTTCTACTTGCTTCACAGCCTGTCCCACAACTGTTCAGGTTAAAGGCTTAAGAATTATCTTTATTCACTCTTACCTGTGTGAATTCTGAAGTGTGTATACTGTCACATACATGTGCATTAACATGTGCATATACACAAAAATAGATTCAAGGGATGAGATCTGGTAGGCAGAGTGCCTGAAGAAATATGGATAGATGTTTATAACATTTTACAGGAGGCAGTTACCAAAGCCATCCCCAAAGAAAAAGAAATGTAAGAAGGCAAAATGGTTGTCTAAGAAGGCTTTACAAATAGCTGAGGAAAGGAAATGAGTAAAAATAAATGGAGAAAGGGAAAGATATATTCAACGGAATGCAGAGTTCCAGAGAATAGCAAAGAGAGACACAAGGGCATTTTTAAGTGAACAATGAAAATAAATAGAGGAAAACAACATAATGTGTGAGACTAGAAAACTCGTCAAGAAAATTAGAGATATCCAGGGAACATTTCATGCAAGGATGGACAGAGAAAAGGACAGAAAAATGGAAAGGACCCAACAGAAGCAGAAAACAGTAAGAAGAAGTGACAAAAATACACAGAAGAACTAAGAAATAAAGGTCTTAATGACCCAGATAACCATGATGGTGTGGTCACTCACCTAAAGCCAGGAAACCTAGAGTGTGAGGTCAAGTGGGCTTTAGGAAGCATCATTATGAACAAAGCTAGTGGAGGTGATGAAATTTCATCTGAACTATTTTAAAATCCTAAAAGATGATGTTGTTAAAGTGCTGCACTCAATATGTCAGCAAATTTGGAAAACTCAACAGTGGCCACAGAATAGTAAAGGTTACTTTTCATTCCAATCTCAAAGAAGGGTAATGCCAAACAATGTTCAAACTACTGTACAATTTCTCTTTTTTCACACGCTAACAATGTTATGATGAAAATCCTTCAAGCAAGGTTTTAGCAGTATGTGAATTGAGACCTTCCAGATGTACAAGCTGGGTTTAGCAAAGGTAGAGGAACCAGAGATCAAATTGCCAACATCCCTTGGATCATAGAGAAAGCAATTCCAGAAAAAAACATCTTCTGCTTCCTTGACTATGATAAGCCTTTGACTGTGTGGGTTACAACAAACTGTAGAAAATTCTTAAAGAGACAAGAGTACCAGATCACCTTACCTGTCTCCTGAGAAACCTGTATGCAGGTCAAGGAGCAACAGTTAAAATTGGACATGGGACAAAAGACTAGTTCAAAACTGGGAAAGGAGCATGACAAGGCTGCATATTGTCACCTTGTTTATTTAACTTTTATGCAGAGTACATAATGAGAAATGCCAGGCTGGATGAAGCACAAGCTGGAATCAAGATTTCTAGGAGAATTATCAACAACCACAGATATATAGATGATACCACTTTAATGTCAGAAAGTAAAGAGGAATTAATGAGCCTCCTGATGGAACCGAAAAAGGAAAGTGAAAAATTGGCTTAAAACTCAGCATTCAAAAACTAAGATCATGGGATCTGGTCCCATCACTTCATGGCAAACAGAAGGGGGAAAAGTGAAAACAGTGACATATTTTATTTTCTTAGTCTCCAAAATCATTGTGGATATGACTGAAGCCATGAAATTGAAAGACGCTTGCTCCTTGGAAGGAAAGCTGTGACAAACTTAGGCAGCACATTAAAAGCAGGGACATTACTTTGCCAACAATGGTCCATCTAGTCAAAGCTATAGTTTTTCCAGTAGTCATGTATGGATGGATGTGACAGTTGGACCATAAAGAATACTGAGAGCCAAAGAACTGATGCTTTCAATCTGTTGTGTTGGAGAAGACTCTTGAGAGTCCCTTGGACCGCAAGGGGATTAAAACAGTCAATCCTAAAGGAAATCAGTCCTGAAAATTCATTTGAAGGACTGATGCTGAAGCTGAAGATCCAATACTTTGGCTGCCTAATGCAAAGAGGTGACTCACTGGAAAATACCCTGGTGCTGAGTATGATTAAAGGCAAAAGGAGAAGGGGGCAGTAGAGGATGAGATGGTTAGATAACATCACCAACTCAATGGACATGAATTTGAGCAAACTCAGAGTACTCTTGCCTGGAAAATCCCAAGGACGGAGGAGCCTGGTGGGCTGCAGTCCATGGGGTCGCTAAGAGTCAGACACGACTGAGTGACTTCCCTTTCACTTTTCACTTTCATGCACTGGAGAAGGAAATGGCAACCCACTCCAGTGTTCTTGCCTGGAGAATCCCAGGGACGGGGAGCCTGGTGGGCTGCCATCTATGGGGTCACACAGAGTCGGACACGACTGAAGTGACTTAGCAGCAGCAGTGGCAGAGATAGTGGACGACAGAGGAGCCTGGCATGATGCCGTCAATGGGGTTGCAGAGTCAAACATGACTTAGTGACTGAACAACAACTTTTAAATGTGTCCGTTCCTAAGTGTGCATACTCTCACATGTGTGTGCATCAGCATTTGCTCATACACACATATGCAACCATATAGAAGCTTGGAATACTGCAGTCCATACAGGTCGCAAAGACTCAGACATGACTGAGCAACTGAAATGAACTGGACTGAATATACTGACAAATCCTGTCAATTCAACCTCAAAGGCATACCCACACCCCATGTGTACACATTTTGTTTCCCACAGATATTGAGTAAATCATTAAAAGACCCTCCTAACTGGTTTCTATGTTCAGTGGCTTACTTCCCTATAATCCACCTGCCAAAGGAGCAGAGTGATTTTAAAATATATTAATTTTATTCTAGTTATATCATAATTCCAATCAGAACTCTTTAAAGAATTACCATTGCACCAGAACAAAATCTAAATTTCTTCACCTGACTAGTCCATCCTATGCAACTTGGACACTGCTTTCCTGTCCAGCTCATCTCACTCCATTCTATTTCCCCTACTGTGCTCCAGTCTCTTACTATTCCTTAAACAAAACCAGTTTATTTTTGCTTTAGTGCCTGGCCTTAGCTGTTTCCTCTTCCTGGAATGCTCTTACCTGAGGTCTTATCAGGCTAGTTCCTTCTCTTCTTTTGGATTTTATTTTTGCCACCAAATTTAGCCACACAATCACTTTATCACACTTGTCACTTGCAATTTTGTGCAAAACTTCATATATATAATATATAATCTGAAAGATACAGAAAAAACAAATATCTTTCAGAAATTCAGCATTATAAAAATGTTTTTATCTTTGTTCACTACTTTATCCCCAGCATTTAGAAAAGTACCTGTCATCTAATAAGAACTTAATAAGTAAACGTGAATCTTTGAGACAAAATACAAAAAAAGAAAAAAAGAAAGAAAATTTGTCCCAAAGTAGTTCAGAAGAACTGTATTAATATTCTTATCCTAATTCCAGAATGATTTGAAGGCTCAGAAAAGAAATTAGGAAACCAAAACATATGATTCCCTGATTCAAAATCATCTTGTAATAACAATTTTTTTGAGAGCACTGGGACAGGCAATTTAGAAGATTTTGAATCAAGAGGAAGACTCATAAAACATCAAGAAATACCTCTCACCTCCTCCCTCAATTCTTGCAGAGCATGTTAGTAAAAACATTTGAGCTCTCTTTACAGAATCTGTTGAAAATGGCTTAGACAGATAAATTATTTTCTTTCAAAACACGTTCGGTTTTGCTCTGATTTTAGTTTTTCTTTTATTCTCTAATAAAATTGTTCAGTGACTGATCTCATTCCATTAAAAGGTTAAAGTTCCTTGACCAGTGCTGAGTGAGGGAAAATTGTGGAGACAAGGGGCATCCAGACAAGACATCTGCTGTGAGTCCACTAGGGTGTGAAGGGTCGTCACACTCTGTTTGATCTCAGTGCAGATGACGGCAGGTGAGGCTAGGGAACCCTGGAAGCTGCCTTTGGCCAAAATGCTCAGCATGGACTGGCCACCTGCAGAGCTAGGCAGAGCAGGAACAACTGAAGCCTGACCACTGTGACCACTACAGTTTCCCCACTCATTCCTTCCCTTCAAAGGGAAGTGTTAAGAAAACCTTTGGCCTGGAAATGCAAACAGTTGAGAATCAACTTAAAATATGGAGAGGGAGGTGGGAGGGGGTTCAGGATTGGGAACTCATGTATACTCGTGGCAGATTCATGTTGACGTATGGGAAAACCAATACAGTATTGTAAAGTAAAATTTTAAAAAATAAAAATAAAATATAAAATTTCAGGGACATTAGGGATAAGTTCCATATAAACCATTAGCATAATAAAACATTTACATTTTATGGTAACTCAAAAAAAATAATGATTATACAAAAATTTTACTCAACCTTCAAGATTTGATCAAATATGATTAAGAANAAACCATTAGCATAATAAAACATTTACATTTTATGGTAACTCAAAAAAAAATAATGATTATACAAAAATTTTACTCAACCTTCAAGATTTGATCAAATATGATTAAGAAAAAGCTGCCTGAGCCTTGTCACTAGCCCTGTTGTGTCATGTCGTCAAAACAGCCACTGCCAGATGGGCAGGAAGCAAGCAGTGCATTTGACTAAAGAAGGCCACTGGTGCTTTGGGAAGTGAGAACTCCTTAAGATTTTACAACAGACAGAACTATTATGATAATTAAAATTATGTTCAGATTATTTTACTTCCAGAAAGCATCTTATTAAGACGATCTTCTCTTTTAGAAGCAGGGATTTAAAAGAGCTTATATTTGTGAAGGTGTAAACTAATTCTTTACTTACAGAACTGAAGAACTAAAATTATTGACAGTGGGCTTCACACAGCAGGGTACTACTGCCCATATTAAATTTCCCCTCTTCACGAGATCAGGACCTAGAATTAATGACATGTTACATTCTGCAAGTGCTCTAAATTTTGGAAGCTGTTCAATTTCCTCCCCCAAACTCTTCGGTTAGAAGTATGTACTCAAAGGTCATTCAAAGTAACTTAAACTCAGAAGTGGAAATTCAGTATCATGGCACAGAATTTTATTACACAGTCTCAGAACACATCTGAACCTCAAGAACAACAGAACCAGGGACATAGGCTGGCTCCCCATCTCTAAATTCTGTTCCATTTCCTTTCTGCTGAATTTTTTCCTTGCTTTCTTCCTCTGCAAACTGGACTCTTGTTTCTCTTGTCACCCAGGTAGAGATGGAAGCATGCACTTTTCTTTTTTTTAATGTTTAAGTGTTTAGATTTAAATTTCTATAACAGCCTCTTCTGGAAACAAAGAAAAGAATGACTACTGACCTGAGTTTAGCCAAATAGTAATAACAATGAAAATGTTGGGACCTCTCAAGATCATCTAAAATGCCACAAAGTTGAGCTAATAATTCTAAAGTGGTGGCTTCTAAAATGGGGTTCATTTACATCAGAGATTTTTAAGATGATGCACCAGGATGCTAAGAGGAATTCTAATGCTGCGGAAAACAACTAGAATTTAATTTTGCTTTTATCTTGTTCTCTTTTTATTGCACCTACAACTTCAATGCTAAAGAACTAGAAATTGGACTAACATCTGGTCTGTCCAAATCTACAACTGAACAAAGAATCAGGTTCTAAAAATAAAGTACCAGATATTTATGGAACACTGACCACTAGTCCTATTATAGATTGTTATGTAGAATGCTCAGTGCTCTAAATATCTTTAGAAATTTTATTTTGTAGTTTTTCAATCTACTAATTATCTTCAGTTCCACATTTTTGAGGTGGAGATATTCAGTTCTAATGACATTAATATTGCCTATTGTTGATCTGACATTAAATACAGGCCTTGGACCACCAAAACACTTTCACAGAAGAGCTGCTGAAGGTAAATGGCTTAACTTGTCTACAAAGAGAAAGAACATTTTAAAGAAAACAATAATTTTTATTTGCTAATTCCTTCATAATTTGTTTTCAAATTAGATGTTGTTATGATTAGCATAATAATAGGAAGGCTTGTAGTCTCAATTGCCATTATGAATCATCTAGAATAAAGCTGGACACCAAGGTATCATCACTCTATCGTCTTCCCAGTATAAGGAAAAATGTGAGCTGTTATCTGTATTCAATCAATGCACAAGTCAACATTTGTACAGAACATTCATGGTCGTGTGTATGTGTGTGTTTCTTTTCCTTTGTTACTTGATTATGTTGCGTGTTAAGTGGATCTATGAGTATATCTGTAGCAATATTGCTGGTACTTCAGTTCGGTTCAGTTCAGTCGCTCAGTCGTGTCCGACTCTTTGCGACCCCATGAATCGCAGCATGCCAGGCCTCCCTGTCCATCAACAACTCCCGGAGTTCACTCAGACTCACGTCCATCGTGTCCGTGCTGCCATCCAGTCATCTCATCCTTTGTCATCCCCTTCTCCTCCTGCCTCCAATCCCTCCCAGCATCAGAGTTTTTTCCAATGAGTCAACACTTCGCATGAGGTGTCCAAAGTACTGGAGTTTCAGCTTTAGCATCATTCCTTCCAAAGAAATCCTAGGGCTGTCTCCTTTATAATGGACTCGTTGGACCTCCTTGCAGTCCAAGGGACTCTCAGGAGTCTTCTCCAACACTACAGTTCAAAATCATCAACTCTTTGGCATTCAGCTTTCTTCAAAGTCCAACTCTCACATCCACACATGACTAATGGAAAAACCATAGCCTTGACAAGACGGACCTTTGTTGGCAAAGTGACGTCTCTGCTTTTCAATATGCTATCTCGGTTGGTAATAACTTTTCTTCCAAGGAGTAAGCGTCTTTTAATTTCATGGCTGTAGTCACCATCTGCAGTGATTTTATTTTTGGAGCCTTCCAAAAATAAAGTCTGACACTGTTTCCACTGTTTCCCCATCTATTTCCCATGAAGTGATAAGACCAGATGCCATGATCTTCGTTTTCTGAATGTTGAGCTTTAGGCCAACCTTTTCACTCACCTCTTTCACTTTTCAGTAAATATAAAAAAGAAAAATTAAATCAGGTAAAAACTTAATCAAAAAAAAAAAAAGTAAAAAGGAATTTATCCAGCGTCCTGAACGCTTGGAACTTTGTGGGAGCTCAGTAAATATTTATATAATATTTAATATTTAGATACTAAATCAAGGTCACAAGATTCAAAGTTTGTTGAATCCTAAGGAAAACTAATATCAAATCCCAGGCTATCTATAAAGGAAACCCTGCTTCCAGGCTCTGAATTCCAATTTTAAGGTGCCTAACAGATATGCATTAACAGATAATGCTTACAGCAGCCTGCACAAGTAGAAATATTATTTGTGAGGTAAAGATGAATAAAAGCTTATAGAATATAATGAGTGAAACTTTTGCACTGTGACTGGGAGGAAATAAATAGAGCAAATTAAAGATTCTGGGGAAGAATGAGTCATCAGATCGGTTGGTCAATAAGTTTCTTTACTCTCTAATTGTAAAAATGATTTGAAAATTAATCAAATCTTAAGCCAAGTTCCAATAATTTGATAGGTGAATTGAGACTTATGAGGGCTAGAATTTTTAGAAGCAAAACCAGTGAGCACAGATTAGGTGGGTATAATATTACTCCACTCCTTTCTGGAGCTTCCCTTGGTAATTCTAGGTTTACTAAAAAAAAGTCTAGCTTATATAATTGCGATTTTATGTGTAAAGGTGATGGCAAACATCCTGTATACTTTGGAGTTGCTTCTAGGCAAGTTCCATAAGGATCTTGAATAAGACCAGGTTCCAATTAAAGACTGGGTAGTTAAAGATCTGAATGTAAGTCATTAAATTCATGTGTGACATGTCATTTAACTTCTTTGGTCCTCATTTCCATCACTAGTAAAATGGAAATGGTAACACTTATATCAAAAGGTCGCTGTGGAGAATAAAGAAACAATATGAAGAAGATACAACATGATGGAAACATGAAATCTTTCCATGGGATCTCAGTTGAATCTGAGAACTGCTCCACAAGGAGCAGAATGGGCCTCAGAAGCCTTTGGCTATTTTGTCTTCTGGCTTCAGATTCTCAGGGTGCATGAGCATCAGCACTTGGCTATTTGTCACTTCTTGTCAGCTCCCATCCATGAATAAAAGGAAAATCTTGGCGAGATGCTGGGATAGCTTTTGAGGCTCGAGACAAATAGGGACTCATAACACCCTCAGACACATTTTGTAGCCTCCCTGGGATATCACACTATATTCAGTTTCCCAGGACAGAAAGATCTTTGATAGACGAACCCATTTTGTACCATCCACTGCTACTGCTGCTAAGTCACTTCAGTCGTGTCCGACTCTGTGCGACCCCATAGACAGCAGCCCACTAGGCTCCCCCATCCCTGGGATTCTCCAGGCAATGAATACTGGAGTGGGTTGCCATTTCCTCCAGTGTTCATTGCCTGGATGACATTTTGTACCATCCACAGATGCAGATTATTTGGACGACTCATTAATTCCCATGATATTTTTGCCTGTTGCAATTGTTCAAGACCTGGCTCAAACATTGAGTCTCCTAAACACTTGCTGATACCAGTCAAAGGTATGAGTTACCACCACTGAAAATCATGTTGCATTCTAACTATCTTTATGAAAGTATTTCAACCTACCTTGTGTTTTATTTGGTGTATATTTGTCTTGCTGCTGCTGCTAAGTCACTTCAGTCGTGTCTGACTCTGTGCGACCCCATAGACGGCAGCCCACCAGGCTCCCCCATCCCTGGGATTCTCCAGGCAAGAACACTGGAGTGGATTGCCATTTCCTTACTGCCTGTACTAATCAACTGTTACTATTGTAGTGCTGCATATAAAATAAACCTAAGTCTCAGCGGTTTACAACAACAACCACTGATTTTCTCTCATGTGTTTTCATCAGTCTCACATGACTGGTGGCTACTGGGTGCATGTGGGGATTCAAAGTAGTACAAGAAGGTAAGCTAAACCTCACAAACACATTTGAAGCCTCTGCTGTGTCATACCTATTGACAGTCTGTGGCCAAAGCATGTCATATGGTGATGTCCAGGTAATGAGGCTGTGGTATGTATTTCACACATATGAGTGAGAGGCATGAACATGGCACAAGAAAAGGAGTAAAAAATCAAGAACAATCACCCAATACCAAAGTACTCATACTGTAAAGTGAGCTCTACTTTTCCAAATATGTGCAGTTCACTTATCTAATCTAAAAGCCTAAGTACTTTAAAAAGTACTCTAAAAGCCTAAGTACTTTGGCTTCCCTGGTAGCTCAGATGGTAAAGCATTTGCCTACAATGCTGGGAGACCTGGGTTCAATCCCTGGGTTGGGAAGCTACCCTGGAGGAGGAAATGGCAACCCACTACAAATACCATGGATCTAGGAGCCTGGTAGGCCACAGTCCATGGGGTTGCAAAGAGTCGGACATGACTGAGTGACTTCACTATCACTTTCAAGCACTTTAAAAGTATTTGCTTCCTCATCATATCAGTTCACTGTTGAATACTAGAATCCCAAAGTAACTCTATTCCTAGCACAGTACCAGGCATGCAGGAGACACACAACCAATATTTACTGAAGTAATTTTTTCAGTAAAGAGGAATGGAGAACTTCCTTACATTATTAATGGATATCAGACACTGAGTGGGAGCTCTCTACACTGTTTGTGTCCTCCCTGAAGCCACAAATCTGACCTGAAAACCAGTCAAGAACTCCAGTGTCCCCGAACTATGGACTCTGAGAACCATGTGATGTCTGGAGTGATTAAATAGGAGTATCACCCTCATGGTCACTTAAGCACAACAGAGTTTTGTAATTTTTCTGTGGTTTGTCACACAAAGCAGCACATTACACCAAGAGAGACAAAAATAGAGCTCTGCCTTTCTCATAGATGCACCTTATCACCAAGCCAGATATGCTCCTCTAAGGACCACTTTTATTTTTCTTATTTTTATTTCACAATTTCCTTTAAACATTAAAATGTACAACACCTGAAGATATGAATGTTTGGTGACTGAAAAAGAAGCTGATGATTTTTTGCTTGCTCATTGTGTCTATGGAAAAGGAAATTTTACTAAATTTCCCAAATGATTTACTCATTCTGAATTTATACAAACACAGTGTAAAATTTATTTCTCTATCTCTTGCTTATATAGTAATACTGAAGTCTCAACTACAAAGATTTCTTGGTGCCCAGTGATTGTTTAATTATCTCCTGGAAAATAATTTCCAAATGCAACAAGGACATCATCCATCTTCTCACACCTACTAAATTTACTTCTTCGTTCACCTTATCTACACTGTCTCTCATATTACTACCCTGCAGGGACAGATCAAGGTTTGTGATGCCTAAGGTTTATATGATTAAGGAGAAGGCTATTTAAAGAGAAAACTGTAAATTACAAATACAACATTAGATGAAAAATGCCTTTGAGTGAGGAGCCTCCAAAATTTAAGCTGCATTAATTTCAGTATTAATCCATGTATGTTCCCGTTATAACTAGGGTTGACATAAAATACAGGCTGTCCAGTTAAATTTAAATTTCAGATAAACAGCAAATAATATCTTGTTATACAGGTACAGTCTTTGAGATGTATTTAAATTAAAATTTATTCTTTATTTATACAAAGTTCATATTTAACTGTTTATCCTATACTTTACTAAATCTGGCTACTCTACTTAAAAGACGAAGAGTAAAAATATACACCTAAATCACTAAAATAAACCTATCAATACCCACATGGATCTTCTTAAGCCTTCTCTGACTTCCATAGATAATTTAAAATTAATAAATATTTTTAATTGATTTTTTTGCTCATCCTTGGAAAAATATCATGAATTTCAAATTAATCCCCATGTTACAAACTTCCGTATGGAAGGTATGTAGAATGAATAAGCGCTTCTCATTCAAACATAAATTTGGTAGCAGAGATTATAATGATTTGAAAAATATCAATGAATTGCCACATTGAAGAAAATTTCTTCAGTAAAGTTTTTAGTCTCTCATGGCCTTTACAGCCAAGAAGTACCCAATAATGTTCAAGTCTAGAAAGTTGTATATTAGTGAGTGATAGTTCCCATTCAGTTAAGGAAAAGACAAGAGTGTTAAACACAAGTAGAAGGCTTTGCATAGAAATTCCTATTGCGTCTAGTGGGTAGAGGTCAGAGATGCTGCTAAATATCTACAACGTACAGAACATCAACCAAAAAATCATCTGATCCAAAATGTCAATATAGTTCCATAATTGAGACATCCTACCTAGTTTTTTTAATGTCTGTGTAAAATATGGAATCTTGATAAAAGCACAAAATTTCTGATGTGATCTGACCAGTTTGAATAAAGAGCAACCCTTATATTCCTTAACCTATATTCACACCTAAATTAATTAGACTAAACTAAAATGCATTACTATTTTCACTAGCCAGTCACAATAGCCAGGGAAGCCCTTACAAAATTAGAATCAGAGGTTTCCCTTGTGGCTCAGCTGGTAAAGAAGCCATCTGCAATGCAGGAGACCTGGGCTCGATCCCTGGGTGGGAAGATCCCCTGGAGAAGGGAAAGGTTACCCACTCCAGTATTCTATCCTGGAGAATTCCATGAACTTTAAAGTCCATGGGGTTCAATACAGGATACAGGATGCTTGGGGCTGGTGCACTGGGATGATCCAGAGAGATGATCTGGGGAGGGTGGTGGGAGGGGGGTTCAGGATTGAGAACTCATGTACACCCGTGGCAGATATGGCAAAAAACCAATAGAGTATTGTTAAGTAAAAAATAAATAAATAAGTTAAAAAAATGTTAACTGCATTAAAAAAAAAAATAAGAGAAATAAAAATAAAATAAATAAATAAGTCCATGGGGTAGCAGAGTCGGACACAACTGAGTGACTTTCACTTTCACTTTCAAATCTACTGTATTAATCAGGTTTTTGTCTATTATTATTTATTTATTTTGGTTTTAACCTGTAGTTTTAGGTACTGAGAAATTTCTACTCTAAATTAAGGTTTCTGCATTCCCCACTCTGGTCCATGGAAAAATTGTCTTCCATGAAACCAGTGCCTGGTGTCAAAAATGTTAGGGACAATTGGCATGCATGTTTCTGGATAAGGTGCCTCAACCAGTATCCTCCATGACACCACCACTGCTGTAGGGTCTGTAGTCTAGACTAAAAAATCATTTGACTGCTGGGAAGCCTTTTCTCTCAATAACTATAGCTTACTGATAAAAAGGATCTCTGTCATAACTGCCCAGATACACAATATGGGATTCAATACTAATGCCACTGGCAAAGCATTTGTCATTTCAAACTAGCAGGGATAGATTTCCTGATCTTTACAGACAATTTTTAATCTTGGATGATATGTGCACAGATACACATCTCATTCCTTATTCAGATATTTGCAGTTTACAGGTGGCCTTAGAACAACCTGGTGGTTAATAATGGCGACCTTCCACCCAGTTCAAAATTCACATATAACTTTAATGTCAGCCCTCTGCATCTGTGGTCAGCCACTGAAGATTCAAGCAAGCAGCAATCATGTAGTATTTTAGTACATATTTATTGAAAAGTATCTACATATAGGTAGACACATGTGGATATACACACATTGCCTATCATTTTTAGTTTAAAAAGCTATTTTATTTTTTAATATGAATTTATTTATTTTAATTGGAGGTTAATTACCTTACAATATTCTATTAGTTTTGCCATACATCAACATGAATCCATCATGGGTATACATGTGTTCCCCATCCTGAAACCCCCTCCCACCTCCCTCCCCACACCATCCCTCTGGGTCATCCCAGTACACCAGACCCAAGCATCCTGTATCCTGCATGGAACCTGGACTGGTGATTCATTTCATATATGATATTATACATGTTTCAATGCCATTCTTCCAAATCATCCCACCCTCTCCCTCTCCCACAGAGTCCAAAAGACTGTTCTATACATCTGTGTCTCTTTTGCTGTTTTGCATACAGGATTATCCTTACCAACTTTCTAAATTCTATATATATGCATTAGTATACTGTATTGGTGTTTTTCTTTCTGGCTTACTTCACTCTGTATAATAGGCTCCAGTTTCATCCACCTCATTAGAACTGATTCAAATGTATTCTTTTTAATGGCTGAGTAATACTACTTTATTTTTATTGAAATATATTAAATATTTGGCAGATAACACTGTGCAAATTTTGGGTGTACTGCAAAATGATATTTTGTATATTCTAATATGATCTCCATTGTACAGATAGTTAGCTCCTCTATCATGTCACATAATTATCATTTCTCCTTTGTGATGGGAATAATTAAGATCTAGTTTCTTAGTTAATTTGATGATTATAGTACAATAAAATCTATATTCACTATAAAAAATAAAAGCAAAATAAATTTCAATTTCTGATCTAAATTTGATATGTCTCTCCTTTAAAGAATGACAAAAATTGCCAAGAAGACTCAACCACATATCACTAAACTGTAAATATACCTTGAAAGCTGGAATCTGTTCAATTAAGCAGATTTTCAGGAATAGACTTTCAATAATAAGTTCTTATCAATCTGCTATATGCCAACAATATTGTTGTTGTGGTGGTGGTGGTTGTTAAGTCCCCCAAATGTGTCTGACTCTTTGTGACCCCATGGACTGCAGCATGCCAGGTCTCCCTGTTCCTCACCATCTCCTGGAGTTTGCCCAAGTTCATGTCCATTGCATCGGTGATGCCATCCAGCCATCTCATTCTCTGACACCCTCTTCTCCTTCTGCCTTCAGTCTTTCCCAGCATCAGGGACAGCAACATTATCACTATCTTAAATCTAGAGTTTGAGCTCACTCCAGTAAAGTGCCAAAACTCTAAATCCCAAAACAATGCTGTGTTATTAAATACAAATAGACTCAGTTACCAGCCAAGGACACTGGGAGTTTATGAGACTGAGGAGCTTTTCCAAAAGTGCACAGGCAGTGAACGGTCAGGAGAGACTTTTATACCATATCTCCATATTTTCCAAACATTATGAATGATCTTTCTATATTGTTTCAAAAACAACATCATCTAGCTGCCATTACTGAGTACTCAAAACAAATGTTTACCTGTGTAGCTAATCCTGAAAACAATTCTGTGAGGTAGACATTAGTATAATTGTATTACACATATAGACACTGTTGATTAACTAAGCTGTGATGTGTGCATAGGCACAAGACCACTGGCCCTAATGCTGTTGCCTCAGCCTCTACTAAAGGCCATAAAGTGTCCCAACTTCACAGTCAGCTAGATTTCACTTGCATTTGGTACACAGGGGTGTCCTGGAAGATTTTTGCAAATTCTTTCCTAGAATAATATTATATCTTGCTTCTGCTGATTAAGATTTTTGTCACACATTCACCTATTTGGGAAGAATGTACATTTATGGATAAGAAGAGAAGACATCAAGAGAGATTTATAGAAACAGTATAATTCCTCAGCAATCATTAAAAATGGCAGTAAAGTCTATCAATTTTTATATATTGCTCAATTTTGATGAATTTATACCTGTTTCTAGTAAAAAAAAAGAAAAAAAAATTTTCTACCTTTAAATGTTCCATTAAGANAGACTGTTCCATACATCTGTGTCTCTTTTGCTGTCTCACATACAGGGTTATCGTTACCATCTTGCTAAATTCCATATATATGCGTTAGTATACTGTATTGGTGTTTTTCTTTTTGGCTTACTTTACTCTGTATAATAGGCTCCAGTTTCATCCACCTCATTAGAACTGATTCAAATGTATTCTTTTTAATGGCTGAGTAATACTCTATTGTGTATATGTACCACAGCTTTCTTGTCCATTCATCTGCTGATGGACATCTAGGTTGCTTCCATGTCCTGGCTATTATAGACACTGCTGTGATGAACATTGTGGTACACGTGTTACACGTGTCTCTTTCAATTCTGGTTTCCTCGGTGTGTATGCCCAGCAGTGGGATTGCTGGGTCATAAGGTAGTTCTATTTCCATTTTTTTTAAGGAATCTCCACATTGTTCTCCATAGTGGCTGTACTAGTTTGCATTCCCACCAACAGTGTAAGAGGGTTCCCTTTTCTCACACCCTCTCCAGCATTTATTGCTTGTAGACTTGGATTGCAGCCATTCTGAGTGGCGTGAAATGGTACCTCACTGTGGTTTTGATTTGCATTTCTCTGATAATGAGTGATGTTGAGCATCTTTTCATGTGTTTGTTAGCCATCTGTATGTCTTCTTTGGAGAAATGTCTATTTAGTTCCTTGGCCCATTTTTTGATTGGGTCATTTATTTTTCTGGAATTGAACTGCAGGAGTTGCTTGCATATTTTTGAGATGAGTTGTTTGTCAGTTGCTTTTTTGCTATTATTTTCTCCTATTCTGAAGGCTGTCTTTTCACCTTGCCTATAGTTTCCTTTGTTGTGCAGAAGCTTTTAAGTTTAATTAGGTCCCATTTGTTTATTTTTGCTTTTATTCCAATATTCTGGGAGGTGGGTCAGAGGATCCTGCTGTGATTTATGCTGGATAGAGTTTTTCCTATGTTCTCTTCTAGGAGTTTTATAGTTTCTGGTCTTATGTTTAGATCTTTAATCCATTTTGAGTTTATTTTTGTGTATGGTGTTAGAAAGTGTTCTAGATTCATTCTTTTACAAGTAGTTTATCAGTTTTCACAGCACTTGTTAAAGAGATTGTCTTTAATCCATTGTATATTCTTGCTTCATTTGTCAAAGATAAGGTGTCCATATGTGTGTGGATTTATCTCTGGGCTTTCTATTTTGTTCCATTTATCTATATTTCTGTCTTTGTGCCAGTACCATACTGTCTTGATGACTGTGGCTTTGTAGTAGAGCCTAAAGTCAGGCAGGTTGATTCCTCCAGTTCCATTCTTCTTTCTCAAGATTGCTTTGGCTATTCCAGGTTTTTTGTATTTCCATACAAATTGTGAAATTACTTGTTCTAGCTCCGTTGGTAGCTTGAAAGGGATTGCATTGAATCTATAGATTGTTTTGGGTAGTATACTCATTTTCACTATATTGATTCTTCCGATCCATGAACATGATATATTTCTCCATCTATTAGTGTCCTCTTTGATTCTTTCACCAGTGTTTTATAGTTTTCTATATATAGGCCTTTAGTTTCTTTAGGTAGATATATTCCTAAGTATTTATTCTTTTCGTTGCGATGGTGAATGGAATTGTTTCCTTAATTTCTCTTTCTATTTTCTCATTATTATTGTATAGGAAATGCAAAGGATTTCTGTGTGTTGATGTTATACCCAGCAACTTTTACTATATTCATTGATTAGGGCTTCCTTTGTGTCTCAGAGTTTAAAGCTTCTGCCTGCAATGTGGGAGACGTGGGTTCAATTCCTGGGTTGAGAAGATCCCCTGGAGAAGGAAATGGCAACCCATTCCAGTATTCTTGCCTGGAGAACCCCATGGACAGAGAAGCCTGGTGGGCTACAGTCCACGGGGTCACAAAGAGTTGGACACGGCTGAGCGACTTTACTCACTCACTTACTATATTCATTGATTAGCTTTAGTAATTTTCTGGTGAAGTCTTTAGGGTTCTCTATGTAGAGGATCATGTCATCAGCAAACAGTAAGAGTTTTACTTCTTCTTTTCCAATTTAGATTCCTTTTATTTCTTTTTCTGCTCTGATTGCTGTGGCCAAAACTTCCAAAACTATGTTGAATAGTAGTGGTGAAAGTGGGCACTCTTATCTTTTTCCTGACCATTGATGATAATGTTTGCTGTGGGTTTGTCATATATAGCTTTTATTATGTTGAGGTATGTTCCTTCTATTCCTGCTTTCTGGAGGGTTTTTATCATAAATGGATGTTGAAGTTTGTCAAAGGCTTTCTCTGCATCTATTGAGATAATCATGTGGCTTTTATTTTTCAGTTTGTTAATGTGGTGTATTACATTGATTGATTTGTGGATATTGAAGAATACTTGCATCCCTGGGATAACGCACACTTGGTCATGGTGTATGATCTTTTTAGTGTGTTGTTGGATTCCGATTGCTAGAATTTTGTTAAGGATTTTTGCATCTATGTTCATCAGTGATATTGGCCTGTCATTTTCTTTTTTTTTTGTGGCATCTTGTCAGGTTTTGGTATTAGGGTGATTGTGGCCACATAGAATGAGTTTGGCAGTTTACCTTCCTCTGCAATTTTCTGGAAGAGTTTGAGTAGGATAGGTGTTAGCTCTTTTCTAAATTTTTGGTAGAATTCAGCTATGAAGCCGTCTGGACCTGGGCTTTTGTTTGCTGGAAAATTTCTGATTACAGTTTCAATTTCCGTGCTTGTGATGGGTCTGTTAAGATTTTCTATTTCTTCCTGGTTCACTTTTAGAAAGCTGTACTTTTCTAAGAATTTGTCCATTTCTTTCACATTGTCCATTTTATTGGGATATAATTGCTGATAGTAGTCTCTTTTGATTCTTTGTATTTCTGTGTTGATCTCTCCATTTTCATTTCTAATTTTATTGATTTGATTTTTATCTCTTTGTTTCTTGATGAGTCTGGCTAATGGGATCCAAAATCACTGCAGATGGTGACTGCAGCCATGAAATTAAAAGACGCTTACTCCTTGGAAGAAAAGTTATGACCAACCTAGATAGCATGTTCAAAAGCAGAGACATTACTTTGCTGACTAAGGTCCATCTAGTCAAGGCTATGGTTTTTCCTGTGGTCATGTATGGATGTGAGAGTTGGACTGTGAAGAAGGCTGAGTGCTGAAGAATTGATGCTTTTGAAGTGTGATGTTGGAGAAGACTCTTGAGAGTCCCTTGGACTGCAAGGATATCCAACCAGTCCATTATGAAAGAGATCAGCCCTGGGATTTCTTTGGAAGGAATGATGCTAAAGCTAAAATTCCAGTACCTTGGCCACCTCATGCGAAGAGTTGACTCATTGGAAAAGACTCTGATGCTGGGAGGGATTGGGGGCAGGAGGAGAAGGGGACGACAGAGGATGAGATGGCTGGATGGCATCACGGACTCAATGGACGTGAGTCTGAGTGAACTCTGGCAGTTGGTGATGGACACAGAGGCCTAGCGTGCTGTGATTCATAGTGTCGCAAAGAGTCGGACATGACTGAGTGACTGAACTGAACTGAATGGTTTGTCAATTTTATTTATCCTTTCAAAGAACCAGCTTTTGGCTTTGTCGATTTTTGCTATGGTCTCTTTTGTTTCTTTTGCATTTATTTCTGCCCTAATTTTTAAGATTTCTTTCCTTCTACTAATGCTGGGGTTCTCCATTTCTTCTTTTTCTAGTTGCTTAGGTGTACAGTTAGGTTATTTATTTGACTTTTTTCTTGTTTCTTGAGGTATGCCTGTATTGGTATGAACTTTCCCCTTCGCACCGCATTTACAGTGTCCCACATATTTTGGTTGTTGTGTTTTCATTTTCATTCATTTCTATGCATATTTTGATTTCTTTTTTGATTTCTTCTGTGATTTGTTGGTTATTCAGCAGCATGTTGTTCAGCCTCCAAATGTTGCAATTTTTAATGGATTTTCTCCTGTAATTGAGATCTAATCTTACTGCATTTTGGTCAGAAAAGATGCTTCGGATGATTTCATTTTTTTTTTAATTTACCAAGGCTAGATTTATGGCCCAGGTTGTGATCTATCCTGGAGAAGGTTCTGTGTGTGAGAAAAAGGTGAAATTCATTGTTTTGGGGTGAATTGTCCTATAGATATCAATTAGGTCTAACTGGTCTATTGTATCATTTAAAGTTTGGGTTTCTTTGTTAATTTTCTGTTTAGTTGATCTATCCATAGGTGTGAGTGGGGTATTAAAGTCTCCCACTATTATTGTGTTATTGTTAATTTCCCCTTTCATACTTGTTAGCATTTGTCTTACATATTGCGGTGCTCCTATGTTGGGTGCATATATATTTATAATTGTTATATCTTCTTCTTGGATTGATTCTTTGATCATTATGCAGTGTATTTTGTCTCTTTTCACATCCTTTGTTTTAAAGTCTATTTTATCTGATATGAGTATTGCTACTCCTGCTTTCTTTTGGTCTCTATTTGCAAAGAATATCTTTCTCCAGCCCTTCACTTTCAGTCTGTATGTATCCCCTGTTTTGGGGTTGGTCTCTTATATACAACATATATAGGGGTCTTGTTTTTGTATCCATTCAGCCAGTCTTTTTGTCTTTTGGTTGGGGCATTTAACCCATTTACATTTAATGTAATTATTGATAAGTATGATCCTGTTGCCATTTACTTTATTGTTTTGGGTTCGAGTTTATACACCTTTTTTGTGTTTCCTGTCTAGAGAATATCCTTTAGCATTTGTTGGAGAGCTGGTTTGGTGGTGCTGAATTCTCTCAGCTTTTGCTTGTCTGCAAAGCTTTTGATTTCTCCTTCATATTTGAATGAGATCCTTGCTGCGTACAGTAATCTGGGCTATAGGTTATTTTCTTTCATCACTTTAAGTATGTCTGACCATTCCCTCCTGGACTGAAGAGTTCCTATTGAAAGATCAGCAGTTATCCTTATGGCAAACCCCTTGTGTGTTATTTGTTGTTTTTACCCTGCTGCTTTTAATATTTGTTCTTTGTGTTTCATCTTTGTTAATTTGATTAATATGTGTCTTGGGGTGTTTTGCCTTGGGTTTATCCTGTTTGGGATTCTCTGGGTTTCTTGGGTTTCCCATTTTAGGGAAGTTTTCAACTATTATCTCCTCAAGTATTTTCTCATGGTCTTTCTTTCTATCTTCTTCTTCTGGGACTTCTATGATTCGAATGTTGGGGCATTTAACACTGTCATGGAGATCTCCGAGATTGTCCACATTTCTTTTAATTTGTTTTTCCTTTTTCCTCTCTGATTCATTTATTTCTACCATTCTATCTTCTAATTCACTAATCCCATTTTCTGCCTCTGTTACTCTACTATTTGTTGCCTCCGGAGTGTTTTTGATCTCATTTATTGCATTATTCATTATATATTGACTCTTTTTTATTTCTTCTAGGTCCTTGTTAGACCTTTCCTGCATCTTCTCAATCCTTGTCTCCAGGTTATTTATCTGTGATTCCATTTTGATTTCAAGATTTTGTATTATTTCATTATCATTATTCGGAATTCTTTATCAGGTAGATTCCCTATCTCTTCCTCTTTTGTTTGGTTTGGTGGGCATTTATCCTGTTTCTTTACCTGCTGGGTATTCCTCTGTCTCTTCATCTTGTTTATATTGCTGTGTTTGGGGTGGCATTTCTGTATTCTGGCAGTTTGTGGAGTTCTCTTTATTGTGGTGCTTCCTCGCTGTGGGTGGGCTGTACAGGTGGCTTGTCAAGGTTTCTTGGTTAGGGAAGCTTGTGCCGGTGTTCTGGTGGGTGGAGCTGGATTTATTCTCTCTGGAGTGCAATGCAGTGTCCAATAATGAATTATGAGATGTCGTGGTTTTGGAGTAACTTTGGGCAGGCTGTATATTGGAGCTCAGGGCTGTGTTCCTGTGTTGCAGGAGAATTTGTGTGGTATGTCTTGTTCTGGAACTTGTTGGCCCTTGCGTGGTCCTTGGTTTCAGTGTAGGTATGGAGGCATTTGATGAGCTCCTGTCAATTAATGTTCCCTGGGGTCAGGAGTTCTCTGGTGTTCTCAGGGTTTGGACTTAAGCCTCCTGCTTCTGGTTTTCAGTATTATTTTTACGGTAGTCTCAAGACTTCTCCTTCCATACAGCATCATTGATAAAACATCTAGGTTAAAGACGAAAAGTTTCTCCACAGTGAGGGACAGCCAGAGAGGTTCACAGAGTTACATGAAGAAGAGAAGAGGGAGGAGGGAGTTAGAGGTGACCCAAATGAGATGAGGTGTAATCAATAGAGGAGAGAGCAAGCTAGCCAGTAATCACTTCCTTATGTGCACTCCACAACTGGACCACTCAGAGATGTTCACGGAGTTATACAGAGAAGGAAAGAGGGAGGAAAGAGACAGAGGTGGCCAGGAGGATAAAAGGGGAATCAAAAGTAGAGAGACAGACCAGCCAGTAATCAGTTCCCTAAGTGTTCCCCACTGTCTGGAACACATAGAGATTCATAGAGTTAGGTAGAGAAGAGAGGGGGTAGGGAGGAGACAGAGGTGACCTGGTGAGAAAAAGGAGAGTCCAAAGAGGGAGAGAGCAGTCAAGCCAGTAGTCTTGCTCCCAAATAAAAATGGGTACTGAAGATTGGGTTCTTAAAGGTACAAAATTGATAACAAATACCAAAAAGCATAGATTAAAAATCTAGAGCAGAGTTTGGAATTTCAAAAATACAATATTAAAGAAAAGAAGAAAAAAA
>SJYQ01004402.1:78500-107222 GCA_006410935.1 Redunca redunca
TGAAGGAGATCAGCCCTGGGATTTCTTTGGAAGGAATGGTGCTAAAGCTGAAACTCCAGTACTTTGATCACCTCATGGGAAGAGTTGACTCATTGGAAAAGACTCTGATGCTGAGAGGGATTGTGGGCAGGAGGAGAAGGGGACATCCGAGGATGAGATAGCTGAATGGCATCACGGACTCGATGGACGTAAGTCTGAATGAACTCCAGGAGTTGGTGATGAACAGAGAGGCCTTGCGTGCTTCGATTCCTGGGGTTGCAGAATCGGACACGACTGAGAGACTGAACTGAACTGAACTGAACTGAGGGTGGATTGGTTTGATCTTGCAGTTCAAGGGATTGTCAAGGGTCTTTTCCAACACCACAGTTCAAAACCATCAATTCCTCAGTGCTCAGCTTTCTTTATAATCCAAATCTCACATCCATAAATGACCACTGGAAAAACCATAGCCTTGACTAGACAGACCTTTGTTGGTAAAGTAATGTCTCTGCTTTTCAACACACTCTCCAGGCTGGTGATAGCCTTTCTTCTAAGGAGCAAGTGTCTTAATTTCATGGTTGCAGTCACCATCTGCAGGGCTTTTGAAGCCCCCCAAAAAATAAAGTCTCTCACTGTTTCCATTGTTTCCCCATCTATTTGCCATTAAGTGATGGGGCCCAGATGCCACGAACTTAGCTTTCTGAATGTTGAGTTTTAAGCCAACTTTTTCACTCTCCTCTTTCACTTTCATCAAGAGGCTCTTTAGTTCTTTGCTTTCTGACATAAGTGTGCATATCTGAGGTTATTGATATTTCTCCAGGTAATCTTGATATCAGCTTGTGCTGGTATGATATCTAATGTTTAACAGAGGATGGAGGTGGGTATCTAATTTTAAAAGTTTTTTCTAATTCATAATGTAAAAAATATGCAACTTTCAAATATATATTTTTAAGCAGGCCACCAAAAATGTGTTATATAACTGCTTAAAACTACTAATAGCATAGCAACATCAGTGACTATAATGTGAACATATTTAAAAAGCAATTCTGCTAATTTTGCTATTAGAATCAAGGGCAATTAAATACAGCCAGGTGCACTGCAGATTACTTTTTCCTGTAAGTATTTGAATATGTACCAAGGGACTTTAATAATGACACATTTTAATGAAGAAGTTCTAAAATAAGAAAGTGACTTTCACTTGCATTAGCATTGTGTGTTAAACCTACACCCTAAAACATTCATTGCAAACCACTTCTATGGAAACCTTAGACTTCAAATAACATAACATAACAGTGCTGCTTTTGATAAAAACATCTCCTCAGGCATTTACATGCATCAGTTTTTGAAGGATTACCTTTATTTACCTACTTGGACTCCACTTAATAAACCTAATCTGAATTGTAGGTAAGACATGTTGTGGTTTATACATGTCCAATTTTATATGATAAATGTGAATGTACTCTATAGTTTTACTTTGTTTTAAATAATTTATAAACTTTTATCACTAATTTCTATATTTTCTTTTTTTCAAATATATTTGCTGACCTCAAGTCACACTATTTACTTTACTAATGACTTTATAATAGCAAATTAAATATGGATTTAGCTGTCAAAAACAAACACAAACAAACAAAAAGAGATGTACCAAGTGTGGTGATTCTGCACAGAGATTTTATTCTTATTCATAAGTAGAATATCTACTTGCAATTATTGGTGCAATGTCTTGCAGGTAGTAGGTGTTTACAAATATTTATTGAATAAGTAGCTAAACAAATCTCTTCAAAAGTTCCAGGAAGCAAGGTCAGGTAAGCCTGCAGGGTCAGGGCTGCCTAACAGTCTGGAAGACCATTCTATACCTATGAGACAATTCCCAAGCTAGAAACAAAGATTGAATAACAAACTGAGTAAACGTTTTGATGTCAGGTTGGGAAAAAAAAAATCAGGAAGAAATTATCTTATCAGCTTGCAAAAAACAAAATTCTACTTTACTTAGTCCAGAGCCAGGGTCTATCTTTCTTCATAACTTATGCAGTTTATATCTCTTCTCTTTTGCCTTGAAGAGACATCCCCATGAAAATAAAATGCAAAGCATAAAATGTTAATCTCTCTCTCTCTTACCCTCCTACACATTGTTGTGACCCTGCCCTCTGTAGTTTGGTATTATGTTTGTTGTTGTTCAGTCGCTCAGTAATGTCTGACTTTTTGTGACCCCATGGACTTCAGGACACCAGGCTTCCCTGTCCTTCACTATTTCCCAGAGTTTGCTCAAATTTATGTCCATTGAGTTGGTGGTGCCATCCAAGCATCTCATCGTCTATCACCCCCTTCTCCTCCTGCCTTCAATCTTTCCTAGCATCAGGGTCTTTTCAAATGAATCAGCTCTTCGCATCAAGTGGCTGAAGTATTGCAATTTAAGCTTCAGCATCAGTCCTTCCAAAGAAATCCCAGGGTTGATCTCCTTCAGAATGGACTGGTTGGATCTCCTTGCAGTCCAAGTGACTCTCAAAAGTCTTCTCCAACACCACAGTTCAAAAGCATCAATTCTTGGGCAATCAGCCTTCTTTATGATGCAATTCTCACTTCCACACATGACTACTGGAAAAATCATAGCTTTGACTAGATGGACCTTTGTCAGTAAAGTAATGCTTGTGCTTTTTAATATGTTGTCTAGGTTTGTCATAATTTTTCTTCCAAAGAGCAAATGTCTTTTAATTTCATGGCTGCAGTCACCATCTGCAGTGATTTGGGGCCCAAGAAAATAAAGTCTGCCACTGTTTCCATTGTTTCTCCATCTATTTGCCATAAATTGGTGGGATCAGATACCATGATCTTCATTTTTTAATGTTGAGTTTTAAGCCAGCTGTTTTACTGTCCTCTTTCACTTTCATCAAGTGGTTCTGTAGTTCCTTTTCCCTTTCTGCCATAAGGGTGGTGTCATCTGCATATCTGAGGTTTTTGATATTTCTCCCAGAAATCTTAATTCCAGTTTGAGCTTCATCCAGGCTAGTATTCCACATGATATACTCCACATAAAAGTTAAATAAGCAGGGTGACAATATACAGCTTTGGCATACTTGATTCCCTATTTGGAACAAGTCTGTTGTTCCATGTCTGGTTCTAGCTGTTGCTTCTTGAGCTGCATACAGGTTTCTCAGGACCCAGGTAAAATGATATGCTATTCCCATCTCGAAGAATTTCCCAGTTTGTAGCAATCCACAGAGTCTAAAGCTATAGCATAGTCAGTGTGTCAGTAGATGGTTTTCTGGAATTCCCTTCCTTTTTCTATGATCCAACAGATGTTGACAATTTAGTCTCTGGTTCCTCTGCTTTTTCTAAATTCAGCTTGTACAACTTCATGTTATCAGTTCACATATTGTTGAAGCCTAGCTTGAAGGATTTTGATCATTACCTTGCTAGCATGTGAAATGAGCGCAATTGTGTGGTGGTTTGAACATTCTTTGGCATCGCTTTGGGATTGAAATGAAAACCGATCTTTTCCAGTCCTGTGGCCACTGCTGAGCTTTCCAAATTTGCTATTATATTGGTTTGGCCAAAGTGTTCCTCTTGTTTTAAAGTAAAAATAAAAGATAAAATTTTCATTTTCACCAAGAACTTCATTGAACAATGTACCCACTGTTTTCTTCCACTACCTCCTGCCATTTTTCAGGCAACTTCCTGAAATTCCATCTTCCAAAAACTTTGTATCTGTTGAGCAAAGAATTCTTCCAGATGCCTTTTACAATCTTCCAGGGAGTTTAAATATTTTCCATTAAAATAATTTTGTAACAACTGAAATAAATGGAAATCTGGAGGTGCAATATCTGATGAATATGGCGGATAAATCAGAACTTCCCAGACAAGCTGTTTTAAATTTGCTTTTTAAATTTGTCTACCTATTAATCAATTCTTTTTCTCCAACTCCTCTCCATTCAGTTATTTGGCCCCTTACTAATCCATGAGCGGGAATTAGGATTTCTCTATATACTCTTCTGGTATCGTTTGGTAGGCTCTACACAGACATCTCCACATTCTCACACACTATCTTCTACTTCCATGTTGAGTTATTTACCAAACAACAAAACTAATCAGAAGGAGAAGTTAGGTTCATATGCAAGCACTAATAAGCTACAAGACTTCAAAATGAAGAAAGTTTCTTCCTTCAATATGAAGGAATTTTGAAGCATCTGTATGTTTGAGATCCTTACTGTGCTGGCTTTATACTATGGGGTCATATCAGTGATGTTGACTGTTACCATTATGGCATATTCATAGGGAAAGAGAAGCTGTTATTCCTTCCTATGCATTAAGTTTGCATAGCATTGTCTATGGTTGAATGATGCTGATATTTCAGCTCATGAAGCATGTGTGAAACACTACTGCTGAAATTTATACTATCAGAATTCTGCTTTCATTTTAAGGTAGAAGGCCATAATAAAATGCTACTATCTTACCCAAGAGGACAAATCAAGTGTGAATGGAAACAATTTTCAAAAAGCAAGCTATGATAACAAGTTAAATTGAAAAGATCAATAAAACTCATAGCCATAAATATAAGTACTTTTTCAGGTTCTGTTACTAAATTGGCTCAATAGTAGTAGAAATATCATATTTGGTTTTCATTAACTTTCATGTGCATGCTATTTTGTGGATTTGTTTTCTAATAACATTCTCCACTAAAAGAAATGAAAATTCTGTGGAGGGTACCTGATTCCATTACAAGTTTAGAATATCCAGTGATGCTAGTGAATAGAAAGAGTGACAGTTATAAGGGAAATGAAATCAAATTAAAAATTATTCCTCTGGGCAAGTAGTAACTTCTGGTGTACATTCTGGGAGAAGATGAACCTGCAGAATGACATGTATATTAGTACATAGTGAGATTCAAATGAGAAAAGCTAATATAAATTGTACAGATAAGTGATTGTAGAAAAAAATGTTGAGTAATTTTTTTTTTTAGTTGTCTGAATGTTGAGTTTTTTTTTCCTTTTTTTAAAATTTTTATTTTAACTTTATTTTACTTTACAATACTGTCTTGGTTTTGCCATACATTGACATGGATGACTATTCTAATAAAATCATGTGTGTATATGCACATTTGATGTATTCATTTTGTTAATTATGTTTCTAAACTATAGACTTGTACTTCCTTCTCTTTACACATGCAGGTGTCAACTGAAAAATTCATAACCAAATTTGATAATTATGTATTATTCAGCAGACTTACTGAGAACTATAACCCAGGATACAACCTCTCAGATAGCTCTGAGGAACTTTCCAAAGAGGTAAGGGAGAAGAAAGGAAATACAGGAGTTTTTGCTGACAAAAAAAAAAATGTAGTGAAACATCAACTACATTAGATTAGTGCTAATTATAAAAACCAACAAGTCAGCAAAATAATTTTAATTTTTTTCTACATATGGGAATATGCAAGAGTCTGGGTTTACTGAATGCTTTGATATGCACTTTAACTATCTGGGAGTCAGCATTCTGTTTGTCTCCCTCCTGAATCCCCTAAAGGCACAGTACAGTAACTGATAGCTATGGCCACAACATTCTTTGCTTACTGAAATGGCAGACACTGTTCTTTGCCCACACAAGAAACAAAAAGTAATAGTGAATAAAATAAAATAGTCTTGGAAAGGGTAGGAATTTATCAAGAATGAAAACAATTGTTCTGTCAATCATGCATCACAAGGAGTTGAAAAAAAGAAAAGGCATTGAAGACAATTGGCCCAGTGACTTGGGCCAGTGAAGTAGACTTCAATCAAGTGTTCTAAGGTGATTGACAAAATAAATGTACTATAAGCAAGGACTATATCAGCTGATTGAATCCATAATATTTTATGAAATTTAAAGAAACTAATGGTACAAAAACTGATAAGCCACACGTATATTTTCAGTAAGTTCATAATATCATAATGATGAGACGAAGTAACTGGTTGCAAACAACAGAAACCTATGTCAAAGGCATAAACAGACAAATAAAAAAAGAAGCATTATTGACCTAACAATGAAAATTTAACAATACCAAACGAAACTCCATTTGAAGATTAATACTCAATTTTGAGCCACCTTGAGAGAAGCAAGGCTGATCCTAGTCCCCAACCAATAATCCAAAACCTGGCTGTTGTGAGAAGGTATCCTTTATTCTTTTAAGTCAAATAAGATAACCATAATTCCAGAATTATATCAAAGTAGCTGAGTACAGAAGAATTGATGCTTTTGAACTGTGGTGTTGGAGAAGACTATTGAGAGTCCCTTGGACTGCAAGGATATCCAACCAGTCCATTCTGAAGATCAGCCCTGGGATTTCTTTGGAAGGAATGATGCTAAAGCTGAAACTCCAGTACTTTGGTCACCTCATGCGAAGAGTTGACTCATTGGAAAAGACTCTGATGCTGGGAGGGATTGGGGGCAGGAGGAGAAGGGGACGACAGAGGATGAGATGGCTGGATGGCATCACTGACTCGATGGACATGAGTCTGAGTGAACTTCGAGAGGTGGTGATGGACAGGAAGGCCTGATATGCTGCGATTCATGGGGTCACAAAGAGTCGGACATGACTGAGTGATTGAACTGAACTGAACTGAGCATCACTAAAATCTTTAAAATATACTAAAGTAACTGTAGCTATGATACTTGAAAGATATGGAAACAAATAGAGAATTAATCAAAAAATGTATTAAATCACAGAATTGGTTTCAAATTAAATGAAGTAATTAATGTAGTGATAACTGCATTTGTATATACTTTGCCTACGGTTTAAGATAGATGAATCAGTTATAATAATTTCACAGTGATATTGAATATTTTAATTTTTAGTGAAAATAAAATATACAGCCCATTTTTAAAGCTACAAATGGCTTAAAATTCTTTAGTATATTTATGTGTTTAATACACTGAGCATTAAACAAAGAACAAGTAATCATGCATGTGCCTCTCCTATTAAAAAGCCTCTCAGACATTTTTGTCAGAAAATGGAGTGTGCCCATTAACACCTATTGTTGCATTAGCAGAGATCATTTCCTTGATAACAAGAGAAGGTAATTTTCAGAAATAACATTCACAGAAAACTTTTAATAAAAAATGAAAGATAAGAGCCAGAGGTATTATCCAAAGAGGGAAAGATCTCTAAGCTTCAATTCTTTTATCATTCATATGGGTATATTTATATTTACTGTAAATGTGAACAATGATTAGATACATAAAAGTCCCTGATAGAAAAAAATGATCCATAAATGTTATTTGTATATGTCATAAGGATGGGGTGCAAATAGACATAAATAATGAATCTGATCCTCCCCTGGCAATGGAGATTTTTCACCCTGGAAGTTGATGATGACCATTAAAGATGCCCTCCATGGAAGCATAACTGACCCACAGCATCAGCCGCTATGCTCTGAATTATCACTTTGCACTGAGGCTACCTTTCCAGTGATGCTCCCAGCTAACAATGGAACATGGCAAGCCTATTAAGGCAGACCTATGCCTGAGGGATGGGGACTCTTCCAGTGGGCAGTTTTGGCTTGTGGACTCCCCCATTCACCTAGTTGAATCCTATCTGAACACTACTGCAGCTTAAGACACTTACATGTAGACTTCTTTCTTAATTTCTCTCTTCACAAGATCACACCTGCATCAGTCTAATGTATTCTTAGTCTCTCTTATTTCCCTCCCCATCTTGGCTCACAAGCATTTCACCTAAGAAATCTCTTAATATTTATAATGGTGTCTTAGCATCTATTTCTCCAGAACTCAGCTTCTTATAGTCAGGGCAACACTGGAGGTGTTGTTCATTATAAAGAAACCTTCTACAGGTGAAGGATACATAAGAGACACTGGTTCATTCCCTGCGTTGGGAAGATTCTCTGGTGGAGGAAACAGCAACCCACTCTAATATTCTTGCCTGGAGAATCCCATGGACAGAGGAGCCTGAAAGGTTACAGTTCATAGGGTAATAAAGAGTTGGACACAACTGAAGCCACTTAGCATCATGAACAGAGCTTTTATTAAGCTTAAGAGTTTATTGTCTTCTGAAAGATTTTCATTCAGAGGTAGTAGCAGAGTCAATAAATTTAAAGAACTTAAAAATCCTAACTTAAAAGACTATACTAAATCCGTGAAAATAGTGCATTTACAAAGCTAATACATCTACAAAGCTAATAACTGAAAATAACAAATACTTGTGAAAATGTATGTTTGAAATTCAAGGTAATCCTTGGTTAAGGCCATTTGACCTTGTCTGAAAATCAATCATAAAATGTACTTTCTAAAATATGTGTTTATTTAAATAAACAAGTGCCCCCAAAAGGCCACAGTACAGACCAAAAAAATCTATAATGGAAATAAAATTGTGTATTTTATATTGGCATATACTTCAACAGTGTATTAGCAATTAAATAAATGTCAAAACTATTAAGTGATACTGAAAAGACTATTCCTTCTCATTCTATCCATGGATCAAAATCTCAAAAATTCTGCTACTGAAAAGGTTTCCCACAACATTTTTTATATTCCTTGAATGCTGAACAGTAGGTCTACAATTCATTTCCTTAGCTGTTCTTTCCATATTGCCTTCATTCTTGAATTTTAAAATAATCATTTTTAATTCCCACAGCTATTATGGTAAATCTTTTGACACCTGGATTCCTAAGAGAACAGAATTTAAACAAATTGAGTTAGAAAAAAATTAATCCCTTTTCAGAGTGCTCCCTCTGGTACTTTTATTCAATCTGTCTACTTTTGCTTAAAGACTATACATGAACTCAGATGCCAAACTCCAAAAGAGTTAATAAATATGCAAATATTTACTGAGTACCTGCCTCTTGAGAAACCTATATGAAGGCCAGGAAGCAACAGTTAGAACTGGACATGGAACAACAGACTGGTTCCAAATAGGAAAAGGAGTACATCAAGGCTATATATTGTCACCCTGCTTATTTAACTTCTATGCAGAGTACACCATGAGAAACGCTGGGTTGGAAGAAGCACAAGCTGGAATCAAGATTGCCGGGAGAAATATCAATAACCTCAGATATGCAGATGACACAACCCTTATGGCAGAAAGTGAAGAGGAGCTAAAAAGCCTCTTGATGAAAGTGAAAGAGGAGAGTGAAAAAGTTGGCTTAAAGCTCAGAAAATGAAGATCATGGCATCTGGTCCCATCACTTCATGGGAAATAGATGGGGAAACCATGGAGACAGTGTCAGACTTTATTTTTTGGGCTCCAAAATCACTACAGATAGTGACTGCAGCCATGAAATTAAAAGACACTTACTCCTTGGAAGAAAAAGTATGACCAACCTAGATAGCATATTCAAAATCAGAGACATTACTTTGCCAACAAATGTCCGTCTAGTCAAGGCTATGTTTTTTCCCGTGGTCATGTATGGATGTGAGAGTTGGACTATGAAGAAAGCTTAGCACCGAAGAATTGATGCTTTTGAACTGTGGTGTTGGAGAAGACTCTTGAGAGTCTCTTGGACTGCAAGGAGATCCAACCAGTCCATTTTGAAGGAGATCAGCCCTGGGATTTCTTTGGAAGGAATGATGCTAAAGCTGAAACTCCAGTGCTTTGGCCACCTCATGAGAAGAGTTGACTCATTGGAAAAGACTCTGATTCTGGGAGGGATTGGGGGCAGGAGGAGAAGGGTTACGACAGTGGGCTGTCAGATGGCTGGATGGCATCATGGACTCGATGGACATGAGTCTGAGTCAACTCCGGGAGACGGTGATGGACACGGAGGCCTGGTGTGCTGCAATTCATGGGGTTGCAAAGAGTCGGACATGACTGAGTGACTGAAGTGAACTAAACTGAATGTAGGGAATACACAGTTCATGGAGTTCTCATGGCTAATATAATGGGATGGTTTGCCATTCTCTCCTCCAGTGGCTCACATTTTGTCAGAACTCTCCACTATGACCTGTCCGTCTTGGGTAGCCCTATGCAGCATGGCTCATAACTTCATTGAGTTACACAAGTACCTTCACCACAACAAGGCAGTGATCCATGAAGGGGATCAAGACTGCTAGGAGAAATATCAGACAACCTCAGATATGTGGATGAGACCTGTCTAATGGCAGAAACTGAAGAGGAACTAAAGAGCCTCTTAATGAGAGTGAAGGAAAAGAGTGAAAGAGCTGACTTAAAACTCAATATTAAAAATAAACTAAGATGTCATCCAGTTCAATCACTTCATGAAAAATAGCAGAAGAAATGGTGAAAGCAGTGACAGATTTCATCTTCTTGGGTTCTAAATCACTGTGGATTGTTACTGTACCCATGAAATTAGAAGATGATTGCCTCTTGGCAGTAAAGCTATGACAAATCTAGGCAATGTGTTAAAAATCAAAGACCTCACTTTGCCAGCAAAGTCTATATAGTCAAGGCTATGGTCTTTCCAGTAGTCATGCACAAATGTGAGAGCTGGACAGTAAAGAACTCAGGGTGATGAAGAACAGATGATTTTGAGCTGTGCTGGAGAAGACTCATGAGAGTCCCTTGGAAAGCAACGAGATCAAATCAGTCGATCTTAAAGGAAATCAGCCCTGAATATTCATTGGAAGGAATGATGTTGAAGCTGAAGCTCCAATACTTTGGCCACCCGATGCTAAGAGTTGACTCAATGAAAAAGACCCCAATGCCGGGAAAGATTGAAAGCAGAAGGAGAAGAGGGTGACAGAGGATGAGATGGTTGGATGATATCACTGATTCATTGCACATGAACATGGGCAAACTAAGGGAGATGGTAAGGGACAGAGAAGCCTGGCATGCTATAGTCCATGGGGTCACAAAAGGTTGGATACAATCTGGTGACTGAACAATTACAACAATATAAGGAAATATATCTTAACAAAAAGGAAAATATCTGGGAATTCTCTGGTGGTCCAGCAGTTAAGAATCCACCTACCACTGTAGAGGACATGGGTTCGACCCCTGATCCAGGAATATTCCACATGCCTCAAGGCAACTACTGAGACTACAAGTCACAATAACTGAAGCTTGCATGCCCTTAGTGCCTGTGTTCTGCAACAAGAGAAGCCATTGGATTGAGAAGTCCATTCACCACAACTAGAGAGTAGACTGTGCTCGTCGCAATTAGAGAAAGCCTGTGCACAGCAATGAAGAGCCAGAACAGTCACAAATAAATAACTTTTTTGAAAAAAGGAAAATATCCTACTTGTAAATTACTCC
This sequence comes from Redunca redunca, assembly GCA_006410935.1. NCBI lineage: Eukaryota > Metazoa > Chordata > Mammalia > Artiodactyla > Bovidae > Redunca > Redunca redunca. The sequence continues at coordinate 89,674 of SJYQ01004402.1, forward strand.
TATACCATTAACATTACAATGTATTTAAATGCTAGAAGATTCTGTGCTGCTTGAGGAATGGATTCAACTACATAGCCTAATAGATTACTTAGATGTACTTCTTTCCTGACATTTGATGTTTTTCCTTAATTCAACCCCCCCATATTTTCTTTGTCCATACACTAATGAATGCAGCACTTTGTAAAATTATTTAGCTTTCAAATGTCATTTTAAAATATTATTTTCTTCAGTCCTTTAATCACTTTTACTGAAATAACTGCACATCTGCCAATTGATGACATTTCTTTGGAATTCATTTCACAAAGAGATTTTATTTAAAGTATGTTCTCAAGATATAAATTTACATGGGTTCTATAAAAAAAAAAAAAATCAATCACCTTGTCTTCTCAATCCAAGAGTGGTTATCTTCAGGAAAGTCATGACTTAGAGAGATCTTAAAAGCTAGAACTGATCATCTTATTTAACAAACATTTATTGAATGCTTACTGATAATAGAAAGAAGTAGAAATAGAAGAAATAATTATCTTCTATTTAGAAATATTAATTCATAAATTTCCATCGGCATTCCTATGAGGTATATAGTATTATTCCCAATGCTGCAAATGAACTTACACAATCTCAAGGTCACACAGCCTAGTCATAGGCTAGATTTGAAACCAGATTAAAAAAAAGAAAGAAAGAAAGAAACCAGATAACCTTGGTTCAGAGTCAGTACTCTTAGTATAGCTTATGTGGCCCATGGCATGACTCTGGTGACTACAATTTGTAAATTGCATAATTCTGTGTTATAGGAAGTGGTGATTATATCTTGATAATTTCCCTGGATGACAAAAGATTGTCATTCTGCTTTCCACTGGAGAATGATTGATGGTGGCTGATTGGGGTTATGAAGAATTTTGAGTAAATTAGTCTGCACCCAAAAGAAAAGTGTAATGATATTGTCCAGGGATGTCTGACAAAGGCACTAGAAGATAAGCTGTGCTCTCCAGATACACATCAGCCATCCATGAGTCAGGCTCTACTAATTTAGGCCTGCTGTATCTGTTCCTTCTATGCTTAAAATGCATGAGGTTTTAAAATAAGGCCAAAAGAGCTAAGGAGCTTTAAATGGAGTTTAGTTTTTCATTGTCATAGCATAATGATACTCTTGGGAGTCAAAAATGCTCCTTATGGAAATCAGTAATTTTAAATATTAAAGTCCATGAAATACGAAGAGCAATTTGGTTTTGTCCAGCAACAGAGGCTTTCTTCCTAGACAACTTGGCTTCTGAAAAAGGATGTAGTGACTGAGGTGAGCGTTGACAGTTGGCATCTACCTAATTGGCTTCCAGATACAATCTAGCAGATAATTCTGACCAAACAATCATGAAGAAAGGAAAGGATATAGTAACTGAAAATAGTAATCTTCCTTATCTCCTAGTCTCAGCAAATATCTCCCTCTTTAGAAACAGTATGCTTTCAAAGATTTTTCTCTAGTTAATGGCCTGATAAATAAATTTCTCATTATTTCTAAAATATTTTTAAAAATGTGTTATGATAAGAAATGATTAGTCCATTAACTAGAAACAAATTACTTAACTGAAACAAATCTGATATATACCTTTTCTAGCTATTCACACACTCATGCACCAAATGTTTACTGCAAACCTACCACATGTGTGTGTGACACTCTATAGGTGGTGCTGAAACAAAGAGCATAGTGAAGACTCACACTCACACACTCAGAGGGTGCTATGGGGGCAGATAAGTAAGAAAATTTAATACAAAATACAAAATAATAGAGATATGTACAAGGTATTATATTGGGCATCGAGGATGTCGTTTTTAAGTTTTCCTCCAAATAAAGAGAACATTAGGTAAGTCTTCATTGGAATTACCTTTGTTCTGAATCTTAAAACATATTTAGAATTTGTCCAGTGGACAAGAAACAGAGGAGGGATTTTTTAAAAAGCATCTTATGAAAAAGCACAGAGAAAAAAATAGCATGCCATGAAACAGTTCTATGGAGAGGTGGGGATGGTAGAAGGGAAGGCTAGAAAGGTGGAAAGATGGAATTGAACTCATATATACCATGAGAATGAGAGAATTAGGTCTTTCTTCAGAACCTACTGAGAAACCATTGGGAATAATACTTTTACTATTGATATGACATGGTTGAAACTGTATATTTTCAAAATAAAATTTATACACAGACATTTTATGTCTATCTGAGAGCATGACGGAGGGTAGAACATGGGAGAAGACTAGATATAATAAAAAGATTGATTATTTAAACAGCAAAGAAGATGTGATGAAGGCCTAAACTTCAACAGAAAATCTCAGATTCAAAAAAAATCTGTGTATATAACAATTCAGATTATATGGATCAATGGGATCCAGTTGATTTATGCATTAGTCATATTTTTGTTCTGCTTTATATACACATATTTGTACTTCCACATATTCTTCACAAAACTTTATGAGATTAGGCATATAATCTCAATTTTGCTGATAAGAAAATGAGATCTAGAGAAGTTGCTCACCCAATGACACACTAATAGAAAATAATGAAGGCAAAGGTCAAAGTCAAGACTTCACACCCCACTATTCTTTCTGACTCATGATGCCTTTAATAGAAGATTGTTAATCTAAATTTCTAAAAATTATTAATTAAACTCACTTTTATTGTTGTGACTTATTTGATACTTCAATACCTGTTTTGTAACACGAATGTTCAAAACCTATGATTTTCTGTACTGTAAGAGACACAATAATCTTTGCAAATATTTAAAATGTGAATCAAGGAGGCAGAATCAACAAGAGGAATGTGAAATATATAAATAATGTCTTTTATGACTCAATAAAATAAAAAATTCTTTATAATACCACAAATTCTCATTAGCCATTAGATAGAAATACTTATTTACTTGAAAATATAAAAATAAAGCTTTCCGTTTTGTTTCCTAGCTACTTTTTTATTAAATTAAAGTTTTTATGCACTGAAATTCACAGATCTTAAATGTAAGGTTCTACACACGGCTATTGAACAGAGGATTTGTTCATATCGACTCTCCATCTCCTAACAGAGCATTAATTAATCCTTTTCTTCATTATAAGCAGAGAAAACACATTTTTATTCATCCCCCATCCACAGAGTATCAAGCTACTCTCTAAAACCTTTGACCCCATTTTCACTGTGTCACTGTATAGTAATCACGTCTTGCCTGGAACAAGATGGGACGGGCAGCAAAAACCTGATTTGTTCCTGTGGAATAATTGATAAGAACTATATCTCTGGGGCAGTGTATCAGGTGTGCACATTCAGGAGGAAATAAAAAGAAGATGAATACTAAAAACCCAGTATTGTTTTACATGGCTATTTATGCTTTTAGCTATCAGTTATCTTATTTTAGAGTATAGTTGTTTTGCAATGCTGTGTTAGTTTCTGCTGTACTGCAAAGTGAATCAGCCACACGTATACATATATCCTTCTTCCTTGGACTGCCTTCCCATTTAATTTACCACAAAGCACTACAGCCATGAAATTAAAAGACGCTTCCTCCTTGGAAGAAAAGTTATGATCAACCTAGATAGCATATTCAAAAGCAGAGACATTACTTTGCCGACTAAGGTCCGTCTAGTCAAGGCTATGGATTTTCCAGTAGTCATGTATGGATGCGAGAGTTGGACTGTGAAGAAGGCTGAGCACCGAAGAATTGATGCTTTTGAACTGTGGTGTTGGAGAAGACTCTTGAGAGTCCTTTGGACTGCAAGGGGATCCAACCAGTCCATTCTGAAGGAGATCAGCCCTGGGATTTCTTTGGAAAGAATGATGCTAAAGCTGAAACTCCAGTACTTTGGCCACCTCATGCGAAGAGTTGACTCATTGGAAAAGACTCTGATGCTGGGAGGGATTGGGGGCAGGAGCAGAAGGGGACGACAGAGGATGAGATGGCTGGATGGCATCACAAACTCAATGGACATGAGTCTGAGTGAACTCCAGGAGTTGGTGATGGACAAGGAGGCCTGACCCCAATTCATGGGGTCGCAAAAAGTTGGACATGACTGAGCGACTGAACTGAACTGAACTGAACTAAACTGAACTGAGTAGAGTTGCACGTATTTTACAGTCAGCTAACATTGTTGTTGTTTTTGCCGCTAAGGCATTTCTCATTCTTTGCAACCCCATGTGTGTAGCCTGCCAGGCAACCCTGTCCATGGGATTTCCCAGGTAAGAATACTGGAGTGAATTGTCATTTCCTTCTCCAAGGTATCTTCCTGACCCAGGGATCAAACTCACATCTCCTACACTGCAGGCAGATTCTTTATGACTGGGCTATCAGGGAAGCCCCTCAGTTTTCATTAGTTATCTATTTTGTACATAGTATCAGGAGTGTATATACATTAATCCCAGTCTTCCAATTCATCCCAGCCCCCTTCACCCCTTAGTATTCATGTGTTTGTTCTCTATATCTATGTCTCTTATTTCTGCTTTTAATTATCTGTTATCTTTTAACATACTTTAAAAATAATGCAAAAGTCTCTTTTATTTATCCTATCAACATATTTACTATTTCCCCTTTCTCTTGGCCTTTATGTAGGTTCACCTTTCTATCTGGCATTATTTTTCTTCTGCTTGAAGAACTTTAAAACAAACAAACATCTTTTATAGTGTAGATGGCTGACAGTGAATTCTTTCAGCTTTATTTTTCTTTGGAAACATTTATAGTTGACTTTCATCTTTGAAAAGTACTTCTTGGAGTTTAGAATTCTACATTGACAGATTTCTTCACAAATGTTTCATTTGCAGAGTCTAATATACTCTTAATCCTATTCTGTATAAGTGCTCAATTTATATGCTTGCCTCCCTCAGAAATTATTCTTTTCTGGAAGTTATTCTTTTCCTGTCTGTGGAGGATTATCTTAAGTATGTATATATTCAGTCAAACATTAAGGGAATACCTCTACAGATTTCTAGACCCCTTTCTTTCTGTAACTCCCTTTTGCCAAGTGACCATACAAATTTTAGTCTCCTTGACCTCTAAAATTCTGACCTTTATCTCCTCAATTTAGCAAAAGTGTCAAGCTCGGTTTGATTCACTCTCTATACCATAGAATGAAAATTTTCTCCCGGCAGAAAGCCAAGTCAATTTGGAAGGATTACATTTTTTCATATCCCTTCTCCCGGGGATCATGGTCCCATGCCTCAGTATGAAAAGGCTCCTTCTAGTTGTTTTCCTTGTGATTCTCTAGCCTCTTACTCCCTCAAGGATGGTAAAAGATTTCCCTAACACATCTATGGCTTTGCGTTTATTTTTTAAAGCAGTATTCTTCAATTTACCTATTGATTCTCCATTTAGTAAATGTTTTGGGTTTTTATATTTTAGCTATTGAGCGAAAGCTTTTAAAAACATCTGTGTATCAATATTAAATTGAAGATACATTTCCTTTTCTCCTGGACATTTCCATAGAATTTTTGTGTTATATAATAGATGAATGGTTAATTTCACAAGAAATTACACTGCAATTCTTCAGTACAGAGAGTTATACCACTTTGCATTCCCACTAACAATGTATAAACAATCCAGTTTCCTACAAATTTGACATTTTCATCTTTTTAACTTTAGCCATTCTAAGTAGTATTACATGATATTTAATCATGGATTTATCTTGTATTTTCTTGCTGAATAATTATGCTAGGTATATTTAAAGTTCTGATTGNGAGCGGAGGAAGCACTATCTGGGAGCCTCAGCACAAAGGACCGACTATCAGGGTACAGCTCTGAATAAGTATTCAACTTCTTCATGTCATGTCAGATCAGGTCTAAAGTGTACAACAGCTTCACACCATCCTTCCCCTCACTCTCCTGTAATCTGTGTTCTGAAGCTTCAACAATTTTACTTGTTTTCAAATCAGATTTTAATTTTGAATATTTAACGCTATTGTTGATGTGCATTTCACTCTCCTCGTGTTTGCTAAGAATATGTGATAAATGCTGCCAATCTCTGCACCCATTCTCGTTCTTCAGTTGATTTTTTCCCTCCCCAAAGAGTTTGCAATACAGACAAAAGACAGAATCTTTCGAGGTCGAATAAAGTAACCAGGATCTAGTGGTTTTCTCACCATTTGCAAGAATTCTTGTATAGTAAGTTTCTGAAAACTTCCTCCCTGTACTGTCTTTTGGGAAGTTAAAAATTCTTACTTGAGGTGGATCCTTTTCAACTAGAGTGTCCCTCTGTTTAATACTCAAAATTCGGGGCCATGTACCTGGATCTGCAGAAAGCACAGCTGGAATAATGGAGTCTTCTGATGGTTTCTCTCCCAGTTTCTCTTGAAGTTTATCAGCTATGTCTGACATGGAAGGAGGTAAATTCACATTCTGTTGGACCACTGACGTGTCTAGGCTACATTCTGCTGAAACCTGTAGTTCTGAAGTCTTTTCCTTTTTTTTCTGGTATTTCTTCTATTTTTTCTGAAAGTATGGTCAATGATCCATATAATTCTCTTTCATTTTCTTCTCCAACAGCATTCCTTTTTCTGTTTTCTGATGCTAATACTTTTTTTAAGTTTGTTTCCATCATCTGTTTATACTCATTAGCACAATTTTGGCAGCAAAATCACATCTGTTGACCTTCGATGACCAGGACATTGTTCCCAGCTCCTTTGCCGGGCAGGTACTTGCCACACTGCTCACAGCAATTCATCACTAGACCATTGGCCAGCCTGTACTTGTTAAAGCACTGGTTACTGCACAGCTTGTGTGTCACACTGTTAACGCTGACTTCATGCCGAATCTCTGTTAGTTTATTACAGATTGTACATCTTGATTTGTTCAGAACTCTTTTCCGAAGATTCTGCCTGTCTTCATAGGGAGACAAACGAGATGTACTACAACATTTTGGGAAGGGTTCACTTGACGCCCTTGAGGAACAACAGTAGCTTTTTTGGTAGGTGCATCTCAGGACTATGATGAGTTGTAAATCCTCCATTCTGAAATTCACCTCCTGCCACATTCATTCTACCAGGATTAAAAGGTCCTACTGCAGTCTTGGTCTTACTTCTTGAAAGACTGGAAGTGGAGAAATCCAAATCTTTGGTTCTGTTTTTAGTTCCAGGAAATCCCCATTCAATAAAACTGGAAGAAACTGTCTTTTCCCTTCCATTTGTTTCCATGTCCTCTTCATCATCAATAACAATTGTCTCACTTATATTTCCCTTCTGAGAAGCCAAATATCTTGAAGAAGGAAGAATTACAGAATAATGTCCTTGAAGCTTTTTATTTCTTGATGCAGGAAATACAAAATGTCTTTGATCAGCTATTACTGGAACAGAACTTGAAGGAGGTTGTATAGATTCAATAAACACAACATCATCATCATCACCATTATCACCTTCCACCAATGAGTTTCTAGATCTATTAACTAACGGACTAACTGGGTCACCAAATGAGTCTCCTACATCCAAGAGACTAGCTGCCATGGCTTTACTCCCTAATAAGACAGGAGTCTGTTCAGTCAAGTCTAATCTTCCTGCTGAACATTCACCCATGCCAAAGAACCAGGCACTGGTGAATGCTTCAATATCATGTATTTGAAATGCTCCCTTTCCCGGCTGATTTCCAGAGAGCTGGCATCCAGACTTCAATCTTCCAAGCAGCATTGGAGGCTAATTACTTTACAATATTGTATTGATTTTGCAATACATCAACTGAATCTGCCACAGGTGTTCACGTGTTCCTCGTCCTGAAGCCCCCTCCCACGTCCCTTCCCATTCCATCCCTCTGGTTCATCCCAGTGTGCCATCTTTGAGCATCCTGTATCATGCATCAAGCCTGGTCTGGCAATTCATTTCACATATGATATTACATATATTTCAGTGCCGTTGTCCCAAATCATCCCACCATCACCCTCTCTCACAGAGTCCAAAACACCATTCTATATATCTGTATCTCTTTTGCTGTCTCACATAAAGGGTTATCGTTACCATCTTCCTAAATTCAATATATATGCGTTAGTATACTGTATTGGTGTTTTTCTTTCTGGCTCACTGCACTCTGTATAATAGGCTCCAGTTTCATCCACCTCATTAGAACCGATTCAAATGTATTCTTTTTAGTGGCTAGGTAATAATCCATTGTGTATATGTACCATAGCTTTCTTATTCATTCGTCTGCTGATGGACATTTAGGTTGCTTCCATGTCCTGGCTATTACAAACAGTACTGTGATGAACATTGAGATACATGTGTCTCTTTCAATTCTGGTTTCCTCGGTGTGTATGCCCAGCAGTGGGATTGCTGGGTCATATGGCAGTTCTATTTCTAGTTTTTTAAGGAATCTCCAACCCTTTCTCCATAGTGGCTGTACTAGATTGCATTCCTACCTACAGTGTAAAAGGTTCCCTTTTCTCCACAACCTCTCCAGGATTTATTGCTTGTAGACTTTTGGATAGCAACCAAAATGCGATGACTGGCATGAAATGGTACCTCACTGTGGTTTTGATTTGCATTTCTCTGATAATGAGTAATGTTGAGAATCCTTTCATGTGTTTGTTAGCCATCTGTATGTCTTCTTTGGAGAAATGTCTGTTTAGTGAATTGGCCCATTTTTTGATTAGGTCATTTATTTTTCTGAAACTGAGCTGCAGGCATTGCTTGTATATTTTTGAGATTAATTCTTTGTCAGTTTCTTCATTTGCTATTATTTTCTCCCATTCTGAAGGCTGTCTTTTCACTTTGCTTATAGTTTCCTTTGTTGTGCAGAAGCTTTTAATTTTAATTAGGTCCCATTTGTTTATTTTTGCTTTTATTTCTAATATTCTGGGAGGGGGGTCATAGAGGATACTGCTGTGATTTATGTCAGAGAGTGTTTTACCTATGTTTTCCTCTAGGAGTTTTATAGTTTCTGGCCTTACTTTTTGATCTTTAATCCACTTTGAGTTTATTTTTGTGAATGGTGTTAGAAAGTTCTCTAGTTTCATTCTTTTACAAGTGGTTGACCAGTTTTCCCAGCACCAATTGTTAAAGAGATTGTCTTTAATCCATTGTATATTCTTGCCTCCTTTGTCGAAGATAAGGTGTCCATAGGTGTGTAGATTTGTCTCTGGGCTTTCTATTTTGTTCCATTGATCTATATTTCTGTCTTTGTGCCAGTACTATACTGTCTTGATGACTGTGGCTTTGTAGTAGTACCTGAAGTCAGGCAGGTTGATTCCTCCAGTTCCATTCTTCTTTCTCGATTGCTTTGGCTATTCGAGGTTTTTTGTATGTCCATACAAGTTGTGAAATTATTTGTTCTAGCTTTGTGAAAAAATACCATTGGTAGCTTGATAGGGATTGCATTGAATCTATAGATTGCTTTGGCTAGTATACTCATTTTCACTATATTGATTATTCCAATCCATGAACATGGTATATTTCTCCATCTATTAGTGTCCTCTTTGATTTCTTTCACCAGTGTTTTATAGTTTTCTATACATAGGTCTTTAGTTTCTTCAGGTAGATATATTCCTAAGTATTTTATTCTTTTTGTTGCAATGGTGAATGGAATTGTTTCCTGAATTTCTCTTTATATTTTCTCATTATTAGTGTATAGGAATGCAAGGAATTTCTGTGTGTTGATTTTATATCCTTCAACTTTACTATATTCATTGAGTAGCTCTAGTAATTTTCTGGTGGAGTCTTTAGGGTTTTCTATATAGAGGATCATGTCATCTGCAAACAGTGAGAGTTTTAATCCTTCTTTTCCAATTTGGATTCCTTTTATTTATTTTTCTGCTCTGATTGCTGTGGCCAAAACTTCCAAAGCTATGTTGAATAGTAGCTGTGAAAGTGGGCACCCTTGTCTTGTACCTGACTTTAGAGGAAATGTTTTCAATTTTTCACCACTGAAAATAATGTTTACTGTGGGTTTGTCATATATACACCGAAATCAGATTGATTATATTCTTTGCAACCAAAGATGGACAAGTTCTATACAGTCAACAAAAACAAGATCAGGAGCTGACTGCAGTTCAGATCATGAACTCCTTATTACCAAATTCATACTCAAATTGAAGAAAGTAGGGAAAACCGCTAGACCATTCATGTATGACCTAAATCAAATCCCTTATGATTATACAGTGGAAGTGAGAAAAAGATCTAAAGGCCTAGATCAGATATACAGACTTCCTGATGAACTATGGAATGAGGTTCATGACATTGTACAGGAGACAGGGATCAAAACCATCCACATGGAAAAGAAATGCATAAAAGCAAAATGGCTGTCTGGGGAGGCCTTACAGATAGCTGTGAAAAGAAGAGAAGTGAAAAGCAAAGGAGAAAAGGAAAGATATAAGCATCTGAATGCAGAGTTCCAAAGAATAACAAGAAGAGATAAGAAAGCCTTCTTCAGCAATCAATGCAAACAGAGGAAAAGAACAGAATGGGAAAGACTAGAGATCTCTTCAAGAAAATTAGAGATACCAAGGGAACATTTCATGCAATGATGGGCTCAATAAAGGACAGAAGTGTTCTGGACCTAACAAAAGCAGAAGATATTAAGGAGAGGTGGCAAGAAGACACAGAAGAACAGTACAAAAGAAATCTTCACAACCCAGATAATCATGATGATGTGATCACTCATCTAGAGCCAGACATCCTGGAATGTGAAGTCAAGTGGGCCTTAGAAAGCATCACTACGAACAAAGCTAGTGGAGGTGATAGAAAGATGATGCTGTGAAAGTGCTGCACTCAATATGCCAGCAAATGTGGAAGACTCAGCAGTGGCCACAAGACTGGAAAAGGTCAGTGTTCATTCCAATCCCAAAGAAAGGCAATGTCAAACAATGCTCAATCTACCGCACAATGGCACTTATCTCACATGCTAGTAAAGTAATGCTCAAAATTCTTCAAGCCAGGCTTCAGCAATACATGAACCATGAATTTCCTTATGTTCAAGCTGGTTTTAGAAAAGGCAGAGGAACCAGAGATCAAATTGCCAACATCTGCTTGATCATGGAAAAAGCAAGAGAATTCCAGAAAAATATCTATTTCTGCTTTATTGACTATGTCAAAGTCTTTTTGTGGATCACAATAAACTGTGGAAAATTCTGAAAGAGATGGGATTACCAAAACACCCGACATGCCTCTTGAGAAATCTGTATGCAGGTCAGGAAGCAAAAGTTAGAACTAGACATGGAACAACAGACTGGTTCCAAATAGGAAAAGGAGTACATCAAGGCTGTATATTGTCACCTGCTTATTTAACTTTTCTGCAGAGTACATCATGAGAAACACTGGGCTGGAAGAAGCACAAGCTGGAATCAAGATTGCCGGGAGAAATATCAATAACCTCAGATATACAGATGACACCACCGTTATGGCAGAAAGTGAGGAAGAAATAAAAAGCCTCTTGATGAAAGTGAAAGAGGAGAGTGTAAAGGTTGGCTTAAAGCTCAACATTAAGAAAACGAAGATCATGGCATCTGGTCCCAACACCTCATGGGAAATAGATGGGGAAACAGTGGAAACAATGTCAGACTTTATTTTGGGGGGCTCCAAAATCACTGCATATGGTTACTGCAGCCATGAAATTAAAAGACCCTTACTCCTTGGAAGAAAAGTTATGACCAACCTAGATAGCATATTGAAAAGCAGAGACATTACTTTGCCAACAAAGATCCCTGTAGCCAAGGCTATGGTTTATCCAGTAGTCATGTGTGGATGTGAGAGTTGGACTGTGAAGAAAGCTGAGCACCGAAGAATAGATGCTTTTGAACTGTGGTGTTGGAGAAGACTCTTGAGAGTCCTTTGGACTGCAAGGAGATCCAACCAGTCCATTCTGAAGGAGATCAGACCTGGGATTTCTTTGGAAGGAATGATGCTTAAGCTGAAACTCCAGTACTTTGGCCACCTCATGCGAAGAGTTGACTCATTGGAAAAGACTTTGATGTTGGAAGGGATTGTTGTGGGCAGGAGGAGAAGGGGACGACAGAGGATGAGATGGCTAGATGGCATCATGGACTTGATGAACGTGAATCTGAGTGAACTCCAGGAGTTGGTGATGGACAGGGAGGCCTGGTGTGCTGCGATTCATGGGGTTACAAAGAGTCAGACATGACTGAGCGACTGAACTGAACTGAACTGTCATATATAGCTTTTATTATGTTGAGGTATGTTCCTCCTATTCCTGCTTTCTGGAGAGTTTTTATCATGAAGAATGTTGAATTTTGTCAAAGGCTTTCTCTGCATCTATTGAGATAATCTTGTGGCTTTTATCTTTCAACTTGTTAATGTGGTGTATTATGTTGATTGATTTGCAGATATTGAAGATTCCTTGTGTCCCTGGGATAACACCCACTTGGTCATGGTGTATGATCTTTTTAATGTGTTGTTGGATTCTGATTGCTAGAATTTTGTTAAGGATTTTTGCATCTAGGTTCATCAGTGATATTGGCCTGTAGTTTTCTTTCTTTCTTTCTTTCTTTTTTTTTTTTGGCATCTTTGTCAGGTTTTGGTATTAGGGTGATGGTGGCCTCATAAAATGAGTTTGGAAGTTTACCTTCATCTGGAATTTTCTGGAAGAGTTTGAGTAGAATAAGGTGTTACCTCTTCTCTAAATTTTTGGTAGAATTCAGCTGTGAAGCAGTCTGGACCTGGCTTTTGTTTGCTGGAAGATTTCTGATTACAGTTTCAATTTCCATGCTTGTGATGGGTCTGTTAAGATTTTCTGTTTCTTCCTGGTTCACTTTTAGAAAGTTGTACTTTTCTAAGAATTTGTCCATTTCTTCCAAGTTGTTTATTTTATTGGCATATAATTGCTGATAGTAGTCTCTTTTGATCCTTTGTATTTCTGTGTTGTCTGTTGTAATCTCTCCACTTTCATTTCTAATTTTATTGATTTGATTTTTCTCCCTTTGTTTCTTGATGAATCTGGCTAATGGTTTGCTCATTTTCGTTTTCCTTTTTTTTATTTATGTATATTTTTACTTTACAATACTGTATTGGTTTTGCCATATATTGACATGAACACACCACAGGTGTATGTGAGTTCCCAACCTTGAACCCCCCTCCCATCACCCTCCCCATATCATCTCTCTGGGTCATCCAAGTGCACCAGCCCCAAGCATCCTGTATCCTGTATCGAACCTAGACTAGCGATTCGTTTTGTACATGATAGTGTACATGTTTCATGCCTTTCTCCCAAATCATTCCACCCTCTCCCTCTCCCACAGAGGCCAAAAGTCTGTTCTTTATATCTGTGTCTCTTTTGCTGTCTCGCATATAGGGTTATCATTACCATCTTTCTAAATTCCATATATATGTGTTAGTATACTGTATTGGTGTTTTCTTTTCTGGCTTACTTCACTCTGTATAATCAGCTCCAGTTTCATCCACCTCATTAGAACTGATTCAAATGTATTCTTTTTAATGTCTGAGTAATACTCCATTGCATATATGTACCACTGCTTTCTTATCCATTCGTCTGCTGATGGACATCTAGATTGCTTCCATGTCCTGGCTATTATAAACAGTGCTGCGATGAACATTGGGGTACACATGTCTCTTTCAATTCTGGTTTCCTCGGTGTGTATGCCCAGCAGTGGGATTGCTGGGTCATAAGGCAGTTCTATTTGTACTTTTTTNGTCCTGGCTATTATAAACAGTGCTGCGATGAACATTGGGGTACACATGTCTCTTTCAATTCTGGTTTACTCGGTGTGTATGCCCAGCAGTGGGATTGCTGGGTCATAAGGCAGTTCTATTTGTACTTTTTTAAGGAATCTCCACACTGTTCTCCATAGTGGCTGTACTAGTGTGCATTCCCACCAACAGTGTAAGAGGGTTCCCTTTTCTCCACACCCTCTCTGGCATTTATCACTTACAGACTTTTGGATCACAGCCATTCTGACTGTTGTGAAATGGTACCTCATTGTGGTTTTGATTTGCATTTCTCTGATAATGAGTGATGTTGAGCATCTTTTCATGTGTTTGTTAGCCATCCGTATGTCTTCTTTGGAGAAATGTCTATTTAGGTCTTTGGCCCATTTTTTGATTGGGTCATTTTTTTTTCTGGAATTGAGCTGCAGGAGTTGCTTGTATATTTTTGAGCTTAGTTGTCTGTTGCTTCATTTGCTATTATTTTCTCCCATTCTGAAGGCTGTCTTTTCACCTTGCTTATAGTTTCCTTTGTTGTGCAGGAGATTTTTAAGTTTAATTAGATCCCATTTGTTTATTTTTGCTTTTATTTCCAGTATGCTGGGAGGTGGATCATAGAGGATACTGCTGTGATTTATGTCAGAGAGTGTTTTTCCTATGTTCTCTTCTAGGAGTTTTATAGTTTCTGGTCTTACATTTAGATCTTTAATCCATTTTGAGTTTATTTTTGTGAATGGTGTTACAAAGTGTTCTAGTTTCATTCTTTTGCAAGTGGTTGACCAATTTTCCCAGCACCACTTGTTAAAGAGATTGTCTTTAATCCATTGTATATTCTTGCCTCCTTTGTCGAAGATAAGGTGTCCATAGGTGCGTGGGTTTATCTCTGGGCTTTCTATTTTGTTCCATTGATCTATATGTCTGTCTTTGTGCCAGTACCATACTGTCTTGATGACTGGCTTTGTAGTAGTACCTGAAGTCAGGCAGGTTGATTCCTCCAGTTCCATTTTTCTTTCTCAAGATTGCTTTTGCTATTTGAGGTTTTTTTGTATTTCCATACAAATAGTGAAATTATTTGTTCTAGCTCTGTGAAAAATACCGTTGGTAGTTTGATATGGATTGCATTGAATCTGTAGATTGCTTTGGGTAGTATACTCATTTTCACTATATTGATTCTTCCGATCCATGAACATGGTATATTTCTCCATTAGTGTCCTCTTTGATTTCTTTCACCAGTGTTTTATAGTTTTCTATATATAGGTCTTTAGCTTCTTTAGGTAGATATATTCCCAAGTGTTTTATTCTTTTTGTTGCAATGGTGAATGGAATTGTTTCCTTAATTTTTTCTTCTGCTTTCTCATTATTAGTGTATAGGAATGCAAGGGATTTCTGTGTGTTGATTTTTATATCTTTCAACTTTCCTATATTCATGGATTAGCTCTAGTAATTTTCTGGTGGAGTCTTTAGGGTTTTCTATGTAGAGGATCATGTCATCTGCAAACAGTGAGAGTTTTACTTCTTTTCCAATTTGGGTTCCTTTTATTTATTTTTCTGCTCTGATTGCTGTGGCCAAAACTTCCAGAACTATGTTGAATAGTAGCGGTAAAAGTGGGCACCCTTGTCTTGTTCCTGACTTTAGGGGAAATGCTTTCAATTTTTCACCATTGAGGATTGGTTTGCTCATTTTCAATTGAGTTTTTCCTTCTAATTGAATTTTTTAAGCTTTTCAGGTCTTTTTTTTTTTCTACATGTTAAACATAGTAAAGAGTGTGGATTATGTTGACTCTTTAAGGCTTTTTTACCGTGTTGATTTTATTGTTGGTAGTAGTTAAATTACTGTCTACTTTTTTTCAGTCATGTTAGATTTGGTTTTATTCTTTGAAATTGTCAGAGTTTTGTCATTAGTCCTATTCATACAGTGGTGGGTTGCCTGTTCTCCAAAGGGGTCTGGGATCTCAACCAAATGCCTGTGGCACTCTTCAGGGTCTCTCGACAGTATGAAACACTAACAACCTCTGATATCTCTGTTCTTTTATCAAGCCACCAGCAACTACTGCTGGGTAGGACTCATAGAGATCTATCCTGTGCTTTGGCCAAGAGCTTGCAGCAGGCCTCTCATCCACTTCTGATACTCCTCTTGGCATAGCTCCGTCCTTCCTAGTGCCCTGCCTTACAAATCCAAGCCACTTCAGTCTCTGTTCAATGAGGCCACCATATATTGCCTGGACTTCTTCTTCTTGTGTTGTAGTAAGGAACGTGCCCCAATCAGTCTTTGCAAATGTAGACTTGTCTTCTGTTTTCACTTTATCTCAAAGATCTTAAAAAACGGTTGGCTCATACAGTTTGCTTAGACTTATGGTTACATGTAGAAGGGCAGGTTTGGTACAAGCTGCTAGATTATGGCCAGAGTGAAGTCTTCAAGCTATATTAAACCCTTAAAGTGTTAAAAAAAAAAAAAATTCTATTCTACCATTACCTATCAAGTTAGATTGTTGTTTTCAAAAGTATCCTGTAATAATTAGAAGAATTTCTATTTGTTTTTCCATGGTATTAAGGAGTCTCTGAAAGAGGTATTAGCTAGAATTTGCCTAAAGATTTCAGATTCATCAGTTGAGTTCAGTAGCGCAGTCATGTTTGACTCTTCATGACCTCATGGACTGCAGCACGCCAGGCTTTCCTGTCCATCACCAACTCCTGCAGCTTACTCAAATTCATGAATTGGTGACGCGTTGAACCATCTCATCCTCTGTTGTCCCTTCTTCTCCCACCTTCAATCTTCCCCAGCATCAGGGTCTTTTCTAATGAGTCAGTTCTTTGCATCAGGTGGCTAAAGTATTGGAGTTTCAGCTTCAACACCAGTCCTTTCAACTAATATTCAGGGCTGATTTCCTTTAGGATGGACTGGTTGGATCTCGTTGCAGTCCAAGGGACTCTCAAGAATCTTCTTCAACATCACATAAATTCTTCGGTGCTCAGCTTTCTTTATAGTCCAAATCTCACATCCATACATGACCACTGGAAAAACCGTAGCTTTGAGTAGATGGACCTTTGTTGGCAAAGTAACATCTCTGCTTTATAATATGCTGTCTAGGTTGGTCATAACTTTTCTTCCAAGGAGTAAGTGTCTTTTAATTTCATGGTTGCTGTCACCATCTCCAGGGATTTTGGAGCCTGAGAAAATAAATTATCTCACTTTTTCCATTGTTTCCCAATCTATTTGCAATAAAGTGATGGGACCTGATGCCATGATCTTAGTTTTCTGAATGTTGAATTTTAAGTCAACTTTTTCACTCTCCTCTTTCAATTTCATCAAGAGGCTCTTTAGTTCTTCTTCACTTTCTGCTGTAAGAGTGGTAACATCTGCATATCTGAGGTTATTGATATTTCTCCCGGCAATCTTGATTCCAGCTTGTGCTTCATCCAGTCCAGCATTTCTCATGATGTACTCTGCATATAAGTTAAATAAGCAGGGTGACAATATACAGCCTTGACATACTCCTTTCCTGATTTGGAACCAGTCTGTTTTTCTATGTCCAGTTCTAACTGTTGCTTCTTGACCTGCATACAGATTTCTCAGGAAGCAGTTCAGGTGGTCTGGTATTCCCATCTCTTGAAGAATTTTCCACAATTTGCTGTAATCCACACAGTCGAAGGCTTTGTCATGGTCAAAAAAACAGAAATAGTTGTTTTTCTGGAACTCTCTCATTTTTTTCAGTGATGCAAGAGATGTTGGCAATATGATCTCTGATTCCTCTGCCTTTTCTAAATCCAGCTCAAACATCTGAAATTTTATAGTTCACATATTGTTTAAGCCTGGCTTGGAGAACTTTGAGCGTTACTTTGCTAGCATGTGAAACAAGTGCAATTTTGCAGTAGTTTGAGCATTCTTTGACATTACCTTTCTTTGGGATTGGAATGAAAACTGACCTTTTCCAGT